>CM066224.1:2674579-2976693 GCA_033675125.1 Athetis lepigone
TTGCTGCTTGCATGGACCTTATCGTAAGCAGGCAAAAATTACCTTTTACAAACATTAAACAAACACAGTTTTCCTCTTTATAATAAGTATAATTCGATTCAATTATTTGGAACGATAATTATCCGTTTAAGTACCTATATTTCTGTTTCAAATATGTTTTCTTTTTAGTTTATGGCAATATTGTAAGTTTTCTATGCAAATTCTCTAAGTCATTTGACTACAAAGTATCCTTGCATATTTATATTAATATGCAATTACCTATACTACCCATAAAATTAAATATCAATTCGTTTTTCACCATATTCGTCTAGCCATTACGCGTTAAAACTAGCGTTAACGTTCATAAATTAATTAAATAATAATCAATTACCTATGTATTACTACCTGATATCCTTGGCTTCGTTCGCTTTTATTTATTATTAGTTATTAACGTCTACGATAGAATTTATGCTATCAATTATTAGGTTAATTTGACAGCTATTAATTTGCTAGCAACATTAAATAATACTACAAATACCAGTGTAATGGTTCCACTGCAAGGCAAATACTTAGAAGCTACGAGCATAGGGCATAGATCAATCACCACACTTGTTCGGATTGGTGATTTCTCACTTAGGGCCTGCGCAGACGAGGGACAATAACGGACAAAACTTAGCTTTTGTCTATCCCACTCCTGCACTACTATACTACTTTATAAATTTTGCGTTTACTGATACTCTTTTCAATCGTTAAGAAATTTACCCAGTATCGCTGATCCATTTGTATGGCCTACAGACACTTAATACGAGTCATTTATTTATTAAGAAACATACACACACAAATGTGTGTTTCTTAATAAATAAATAAATAAATATCTTGGACAACTCACACATTCATCCAGTTCCAACCTAAGCAGAGCTTGTGTTATGGTAACCAGATTTACATATATTTATTTAATTTATGAATGCATTTACCTATATTACAAATAAATTACACAAAGATCGTCCTGAATGGGAATCGAACCCACGACCTTTGCCTTAGAAGTCAGGGTCTCTAACCACTAGACCAAGAGGACCCTCAATAGGTTCAAAGGTTTGTAACCAACCGCACCAGCGATACAGGGGTAATTGTTATGAATTATTCATTGTGTCAATGATAAAAAAAACTAAAATGTGCACTTGAAAACTTATATTTTTTGGTGCTATTTTTGTCCATATGTCCATGTAATATGTATGTCCATAAATTAATAATTATTTGTTTGTTTTCAGTGGAAATCGCGATGGTGCGTTATGCGGAAGTTGTCTCCAGTTGCAGGTAAATTATGCACACCCTACCATTTACCTTTACCTTCATTTTAGTGATGTATTTTCAAATTGATTTTAGATTTTGTTAATTTATATATTATTTATATCTACTTAACTACTTATTTACACAGACATTTAACTTTTTTTGACTATATTTATCTCTTACGGTTTCACTAGTAAACCACTGAAGCAATGTTGTTGAAACTTGGTACTGAGTAAACTTGTAAAACTTGGACCCCAAGAAAGCGTAACTTGGGGTTAAAGTTCTCCCTTTTAATCTACGACTTCTAGTCACCTCAAAAGCTAGCACTTATTATTTTTAAATATAATAAATATATAAATAAATATAATATTATAATGAGGTAAAATTTGTAAGTTTGTAGGTTTGTAAGTTTGTATGTAGGGGGTAATCTCTGGAACTACTGGTCCGATTTGAAAAATTCTTTCAGTGTTAGATAGCCCATTTATCGAGGAATGCTATTGGCTATATACCATTACGCTACGACCCACGGGAGCGGAGCAGTAACGAAAAATGCGGGTGAAACCGCAGGGGACAGCTAGTTTTTAAATAAATACATAGTTGACGGGAAAACTACCAAACCAACATCGGTAATTTCTCTTGTATAGTTTATGTTGCTTCTTCAAAAACATACAAATCCATCTAAATGTACAACCACAGGAATTTTAAACCTCAACTATTTTCCAAGAAGTGATTAACCGACTTGTAAAAAAGGAAGTTCTCACGGACTATTCAAGGACGTTTTTTATTGCTACCTTTCTCACCTGTCCAAAGCCTCTACAAGAAATTCCAAGCTAAATTGTACCTTATCACCATTGAAATAGAGTTCTTGTGTTAACTTGTATTGCAGCATATTTTTTCTATAGAAACCGATGAGTCATATATTGGAGGGAAATTACATCCATTCATTGACTTCCAAGACTATTGTTTTCTCTTTCTTTTGTTAGTAATAATTACAGGACAGAAGATGTATACCATTTTGCTTGCCTTATAATGTTTTTATTGTAGAACAATTTTATTTTTACGGTGTTACTACGTACACCATAAATGATTCAATACTTTGTTTAATTACACATTTTTAAGAATATGTAGGTATGAAATTACTTGCAACAGTACCTACTTCGAAATACCATACTTAAGAGTTACACACTGGTGCTGATTCTTTTGTTCACAAACTTAACAAAATTTAAGTTAAATGCATCTTTCTCTTTCCATTTCTTAAAGAAAAGGACAGCAGATAAAATATTAGTTAAGTCTTGTCATATTTAGACACTCCATAGATAATTTAGACGCGATTAAAAACATGGCGACTAAATATATGCCAATTTTCTTTAAACGCTGCCTAATTTGACAGGCTTAAACTTAAATGTATCTTTTGTCCTTTTCTCTAAGAAAAGAAAAGAAAAGAGAAAGATGCATTTAACTTAAATTTAGTTGAGTTTGTGAACAAGTGAATCGGCACCACTATCAAGCATAGAGAATCTTTACATCAAGGAAAAAATTATGAACAATTATATCTAACATATATCTAACATATATATCTAACAGAGACAATAAAAAAATCAAAACTACGAAACTTTCCTCACAAAAACAAAAAGAAAATGGTAAACCCAAATACTATGCACAAAACACCTTGCATTCTTATATGAATAAAAATAATTATAACGAGACAATAGATACAGAAGAAACCTAGCAATCAATTGCGCCCCTCCCCCTCCCCCTTCAACATACACCGCCCCCAGAACGGCTGGTCACCGCGGGGGTAGAAGACCACAACCCTCCAAGACTAAATAAATACTATATAGCAACTTTCAATGTACGATCATTATCAAGCGAAGCAAGAATCGTGGAATTAGAATATGCTCTATCAGACATAAAATGGGACATACTGGGAATTTCAGAAGTACGTCGTTCAGGATACATAATAGAAGACAGACACCACTATACGCTGTACTATTTCGGAGAAACAAAAGGAGAGAAAGGAATTGGATTTCTTATTAGAAAACAAAATAATGTGGTGGTAGAGAACTTCATCGGACTTTCAGAAAGAGTTGCTCTTATACACGTAAAAATACAAAACAAACTGTTTACAATTATCCAAGTGTATGCGCCCACGGAAAGCGCTGAAGATAAAGATATACAAACGTTTTACGAATATCTTAAAAAGGCTTTGGATAGCAGTACAAAAAACATAATATTCATGGGTGACTTAAATGCTAAAATTGGAAACCCAACGCCACAGGACAAGCTTGTAATGGGCGAGTATGGTTATGGAAAGAGAAACAAAAGAGGAGAATTGTTTATAGAGTTTTGCTTTCAGTACAAACTAAAGATAGTAAATACCATGTTTAACAAATCACCTAAACTAAGGTGGACGTGGAAAGCACCGGATGGTAGAACTAAAAATGAAATAGATTACATTGCTACAAACATTCCAATCCAAAATTTACATAATATTAACGTACTAAGCTACTTTAAACATTCAAGTGACCACCGTCTAGTCAGAGTAACCATTACCCTAGAAAAAGGCATACTAAGACGAACACAATTTAAAAAGAAAATTCAAGAAGTGGACTACAAAAAATTCCAATCTAATCTGGCTATTAGACCGACACCAGACTCTACTATGTCAGTTCAAGATCAGTACGACATGCTAGAAAAGTCAATTACAAATTGCTCTGAAAACTCAACTGTGGCAAGAAAAACCTTAAAAAAACAACTAATCATAACTGAAGAGATCGAAGAACTCATAAAAAAGAGACATATCCTTAAAAACAAGGAAAACAAAACAAGATCTGAAAAATATAATTTAAGCCAACTATATAGAATTATAAATAAAAGGATAACTATAAATATTCGGAACTATAGACTCACAATATTAGAGAACTACTTACAAAACTCGGGAGCAGTAAAAAAAGCCTACAAGAGACTAAGTAACTCTAGACAACTTATGACTCAACTGCAAAGTACTTCTGGAACGACGGTTACAAACAGACAGGGATTACTGGAAATAGCAACTGAATTCTATCAAACTTTATATTCTAATAATAACTGTGAAGATAGCACATACAAGCCATTTAATTACGATGATGTTCCGTGTTTTAATGAAAATGAAATAGAACTTTCAATCGATAAACTAAAATTAGACAAAAGTCCAGGATCAGATGGCATAAGAAATGAACATTTAAAGGCTGGCAAACACATGATAATCAAGCCACTCACGACTTTATTCAATCAAATCTTAATAGAAAACAAACTCCCCAGTCAATGGGCATGTACAGAGATTATCCTTCTATACAAAAAAGGAGACCCAACCCAAATAGCCAACTATAGGCCAATAAGTCTTATGCCATGTCTCTACAAAGTCTTTTCTTCAACTCTGCTACGCCGTATATCCAGAATAATCGACGAAAATCAAGCGGTAGAGCAAGCAGGGTTTATGAAAAATCGATCAACGGTGGACCACATACACACTCTGAAGATGATCATTGAAAAGTACAACGAATATGGTAAGCCACTCTACATTAGTTTTATAGACTATTCAAAGGCATTCGACTCTATTTCTCACAACTCAATGTGGAGGGCGCTGGCCGAACAAGGATTGAATGCAGGTTACATTAACATAATCAGAGAAATATACAAAAACAGCAAAGCAAGACTTGAAAACTTGAATCTTACGGGCCAACCTTCAATATACAACGTGGTGTGAGACAAGGCGACCCACTCTCGCCTAAGATCTTTATAGCAGTCTTAGAACAAATATTTCGAACACTGAACTGGGATAGAGTTGGCCTCAAAATACATGGACAGTATTTATCACACCTTAGATTTGCAGACGACCTGGTGCTATTGTCGGAAGACCCTAAAGAGCTTCAATATATGCTACAATCACTGAATGAACACAGTAAGACAGTAGGGCTCGAAGTAAACCAAAGCAAAACAAAAGTAATGACAAATAGAGAAGAAACAACTGTTACCATGAACGGGGTATCCTTAGAGTGGGTCGACGAGTACATTTATTTGGGACACCTAATATCTGTAAAAGACTGTTCAAAGAAAGAAATAACTTGCAGAATAAAGAACACCTGGAACAAGTATTGGTCAATAAAAGAAATATTTAAAAGTGAACTGCCTACCAAATTAAAGACTAAAGCTATGGAAATCTGTCTTATGCCATGTCTCACATATGCATGCCAAACGTGGTCCTTAACAAAAGAATTACTGGATAAGGTGAGAGTATGCCAGAGAGCTATAGAAAGGAGCTATATGGGAATAAAACTAAAAGACAAAGTTAAAAACACACTTATTAGAGAGAAAACCAAGGCTAAAGACGTTGTCAAGCAAGCTCTTAAGCTTAAATGGAAATGGGCAGGACACATACAAAGACTAAATGAAGACAGGTGGGCGAAAATAACTACAAACTGGTATCCGATATACAAGAAACATCGCCGAGGTAGACCATGCAAGAGGTGGAACGATGATATAGCCACCGTAGCAGGAAAAGTATGGAGCAGGCTAGCTAGAGATAGAGAGAGGTGGAGAACAATGGAGGAGGCTTTTACCGCTATAGGCGGTCCCTACATCTAAATAATAATAATAATTTATTTAATCAATTAATACAATTAATTTAATAATTATTAATCAATCAATCAGTCAGTATTTTTATAATTCTTAATTTGTATTTGTTGATTAATCGAATAAATAGGATAATAATTCATTTAATCAATTAATAAAATTATATTTTAATTAATTAATAATCAATCAATCAATATTGTTGTAATTCTTAAATTGTATTTGTTAATTTTGCATGACTCAAAATTTATAACTAGAAATAAATATTAAAATTGATAAAAGTAAATCGAGTAAATTGCATGAAGTGTTAAAAAAAAAATATATATATATATATATAATATAATAATTGTAATTATGTGATTGATGAACCTACTCAACGCATATTGTAAATGTAAGGAATCAATAAAGCTATTTTTATTTTATTTATTTTATTATTACATTTCTTGAGATAAAGCCTGCTAATAGACGGGCAGATAGGAGACTTACTATTAGGGTCTAGCTACACTTCGAGTACACAGAACTTAAATAACCTAGGACATTACGAACTTACGAAGTAATATCCTGTATTATTTAAAAATAAACTAATAATAACTAAATACGAATCTGAACGTTACACATAGCTTAGTCAAGTTACTAAAATCTTTTTATTCAATTAATTTGTCTTGTAATTAAACTATTAGAGCAAAGATTTCAGCACAAGATACAATCTTAGCTGTCTAAACTAGACACGAGATAAAACTAGCATGAAGTAAAAATAATGAATAATACATATCCATTATAATTAAAGTCAAAGACCTCCTTATTAGCGCGTCAAGTGAAAAAACGCTATCACGGGTAGTTAAATAAATAACAGTATATAACAATGACAGCCTCCAATTAGAGATAAAAACAATTGCAAACTTAACATACCTATGTAACACGTGAGACCGCAATAGAGGTTAGTAAGAAGGTTTACTCTGAGCAACTTGCAGAAATAATTTGAAATAAAGTATCTTTTGCCACATGCGTGGCGCGACGAGCACCATCAGTGTGAAATAATTTTAAACTTTAACTACATACTTAAAAGCCTAGTATTGCTTGGAAAGCTTGAAAGGTCGCGAGGCTCCCAGCGGCCGCCCGCGGCGCCGCGAGCGGCCGCGCGCCTCTTGTTTCTAGCGACGACGCTGGCGGCCTCGCGGCGCCGCGGCCAGCCGCTGCCATTCCGGTGTGACTCGGGCCTAACGCCATTTTGTAAAACAGCTGGCTCAGACGTGCATATTAAGAGCTTCTTGTACCTGATAGATGGCTGTGTAGTTAGTTAATGCTACATAGGTTAGATAGCTCAGCTTAACCCTGAAGTTCGTAATTAGGAATGTAGAGAAGTTAGAAGAGAGCAGTAAAGAATTGAACTGGAAAAATGACTTTAACACTTCAGAAATTTTGGCTTAAAATTTTTAGGTTTTTTGTTCCCCTTTCAGACATAAAAGGTAGTTTTCATTTCTGTAATCACGTTTTTTTGCTATAAACTCCTCTGGCTGGTTAAATAAGTTTTCCTTGTGGTTTGCTCACATATATTTGCCACTGTGACTTCAAGGAAGAGAAGGGAATTTTGCCCCATTTAAAAATCAACACAATGTACCTTCTGCAGCTTCCTATATCATGTACCTCTCCTATCTAAGTCTGACGTCATACGGGCGCAGTTCGCAGACTTCTAAGAAAGTATTTAAGGCGAGCTCCTCGACTGACTTTAACTTTGTAGCTTTGACATAACCTGCTATCTGTATATAGTATACATGTATATTAATTTTACTATGACTGGGTCATTAAATTGTCACGGAGTTATTCAAATGATGTTATTCATTTGAATCGGTAAGTATATTCCCGGTGGCTACCCCCTGCTTGTCCCCCGATAAAATAAATACATACAAATACACTGCTGGCCAAAGGCCTCTTCTCATAAAGGAAACTTGAGACAGATTAGCGAGTTCGAACTTACATTTACATATAGGTCCACGTTTCCTCTCGATGTTTTTCTACAGCGTGTACCGATGTGTAACATAAACATAATTCAAAAAAATCAAAATTCAAAGCATTTATTTCACTCAGACACAAAAATATTTTTCCAATTCGGACCAGTAAGTAGGTTCTGAGATTAGCGCGTTCAAACAAAAAACTCTTCAGCTTTATAATATTAGTCTTCTAGATACTGTATTTCCTAATTGTAGTCACAGATTAATATAGGTATTAAGTAAATCAACATACAAACTGGTTTATGTTATGTAAAGTGGTTTATTAATTACTCTGTATATGTCCTAACAAGCGGTTAAGTTGTTTGTGTTTCTAGCGAATGGTAATCCAGTAATAATCAATTACCAGGTAATAGTAAGGTATTAAATTATTAACATGAAGTAATTATAAGGCTTTTCCTAGTGCCAACGAATTTGAGTGACTAAAACAATATGGATAATATAAAGGCGGTAACAGCGGGTTTTTTTCTAGGAACTGAGACGACTTTGAAAATTTAATATTTCCAAAAAACTTCAAACCCAACCAAATTATTTCAAATTGTTTTGTAAACAATAGTGTAGTATAGTTCGTAGTTCTTTACCTGGCATAAACTGATAAAATATCGAAAGAAAACAATAAAATTTTCAATATAACCTCATCGATTAAGTGAGTTTCGTTAATAAATTATGTAGTTGTTTTAATGTATGTTCATACAAAAATATAAAATTCTTAACTATAAAAATAAGTTACTGATAAACGAAATCACATAAGCAGCTTAATTATTGTACAAAGTAACAGTACATTATATACTTATTTTATGTGCAAACGAAACTAGGCCACACATGCCTGACTTTCACCAAAATTTCGCAAAAATAATTTGGAAAATTTTTTTTTATTTTATTTTAAGTAATTCATTTCATTCGTACTTAATTAGCAAGATGTGCTCACTGTGTTATTTTAGTAAGTAAATAAGTATTTAATTAAGATCTTGATTTGAGATTAAAAACGAACACATTTTGCCTCTAACGACCCGACGATTAAGGAAATATACTAGCTTTCGCCCGCGGCTTTGGCTGAGTGGATGTCGAACTTCCAAAGACTATTTTATCCCTTCAGAGGTCGAATTTCCAAAAATCTTAGTGGATACCTACTCTTTACACAGAACACCCTGCAAGTTTCATGTCTCTAAATCAACTAACTAAACTGACTGACTGTGTTCCCTGTTTTACCCCGTGAGGTATTGAATTCCAAGAGAAGTCAGCACGGGAAGGGGTCCAACAAACGCCTGCCGGGGTTACGGAATGATTATAATAGTTACCGTGACCCTGGAACATAAAGGGCAACCGAAGGAACATGAGTGGGTTTTAGTCAGTAAAAGTCTGACACGCCCTCCCGCCGCGCCCAGGACGGGAGACGTCATTTGATGATTTCCCACTCCCAAAAAAAACCCTCTAAGTTTCATGTCTCTAAATCAACTAGCTAAACTGGCTGATTGTGTTCTCTGTTTACCCCGTTAGGTATTGAATTGCCAAATATCGCTTTTTAGCGATATTTCGCGTACGCTTCTACCTCATAAAAAGAAACCATTGTTCCAATTTCATGTTTATATCTTTAATGAGTTTCGACTGTGCATTGATTACCACCAATAATCTTCATACATACATATACTAGCATTCGCCTTCGGCTTCGCCAGCATGAATGTCTTAGGGGATGAATTTTCGAAAATCTAGGCCATAAAAGGAACCCCTGTGCAAAATTTATAGTTTATAACCTTTATAGTTTAGGCCCTGCATTGATGTGTCAGTCAGTCAGCTTCTCATTTTACGGCAGACCACTAACATATTATCGACATTAAACTAGCCAATAGGATACCTTAGAATATAAATAAAATCATAGACTACATTTTCATCCGTTACTATAACTCCATGCACGCAAACAAACGAACAAAAGCTAGTATAAAATACTTCCTCAAAGATTAATCACAAACCGGACTTCAGAAATGCCAGCGCTATGTTTTCTGCCTAATTAACTTAATCCATCATATCTTGACGTTTTATTATCGCGCTGCGTATTTACATGGGGCAAACAGATGTATCAAAGACTTAGTTTGTAATAGACTTGTCGCGCCAACGGTTTTCATGCGACTGACTCGTTCGATGCGGGTAGTTGTTTGAACAGGCTTACAGGGATTCTAAATTCAAATAAAATGTAAAGATTTCCACCAATAGCGGCTGATGCGCGGCCCGTTACTGTTTTGTTTCTTATTGTATTTTTTTATACATTTTGGTCAGTGTTCCTATGCCGTACAGCACAATATCGCTATAAATACCTCCTAAACCTAGATAGATACGTACGTACTATATTCCTAGTGCGACCCGCCTATATCTTTCTTTTCAATACGAGTAACATCAACGGCGTACATAGAGGCCAAAATAAGGGGAAAAAAAAATACGATCAAGAAAAAAATCAGTAAAGACACTCGAAGGCTGAGGTAAATATAAACTTCGCTTAGTTAGTGTTACAATTCTGTTTAGCAATGCCTATCCCTTATTTATAGGATATCTATAAAATAAATGTGTTTATCTGTTAATGATGTAGTCACGCAGGAGATGATATCATAGATATTTTATCAATATTATTCTAATGATATCGTGAATGCAGAAACAGCCTATAAACCTGAGTGCAAATATGCAAATGAAATAATCTTTGACATTGGATAAATAGGGTTAGAAATAAATATTTACTAGAAACAGAAATAAATTCCATTTTCGGTATTTAGTTTAAATTCGGGTGACAATGGTGCCGATTCTCTTGTGCACAAACTAACGTAAATTTAAGATAAGTGCATCTTTCTCTTTCCTTTTAATTAAGAAAAGGACAGAAGATCAAATATTAGTTAAGTCCTGTCAAATTTAGACACTCCATAGATAATTTAGACGCAATTTAAAAACATGGCGTCTAAATATACGTCAATTTTCATCAGGCGCTGTCTGATTTGACAGGATTGAACTAAAATGTTTCTTCTGTCCTTTTCTATATGAAATGGAAAGAGAAAGATGCACTTAACCTAAATTTACGTTAGTTTGTGCACAAGAGAATCGGCACCAGTGTGTCTCAACACAAAAATATTGTGAGAAACATATGTCGTTAAATATTCATCATGACAAAACCTGGGACTTTGTCTAGGTAAGCCTGTTTCATTTCTTGGGGTTACCCCTTACCTAATTTCATCAATATCGGTTTAGTTTAGCCGTAAAAGTTACTTTCGCATTTAAAATACGCATTCATGAATGGATAAGCCTTAACTATCTGCTTTGTAAAATGCTCCTGGTCAACTCTTGTGGCTCTGTATGAGAAGAGTCTCTAGAGATCTGCACTATGTCAATAATAGACGGCTCTTTACCAGAAGCGCACTACGTATTATATTCCTCCAATAAATACCCACACTCACCGACCCGATAATTACAACATTATTACTCATGCCCCTTGAATGAGAAGATTCCTTTGCCCTGTACTGAGAGTACTGGAACAATAATAAACGTCTATTTTCACAAGCCAACCATTATTATATTCTCCAGTAAAGCCATACTCTAGTCACAAGAAAGTGCAACACCCGATAATTACAGCACAAATAAACGTCGACATTTCGTACGAAACGTTTCGCAACAACGCGCGACAAAATGACGCGGCCGCTCGCACTTGACACATTTATGTCTGCTCGCAAATACCTGGGGGGCATAGAGTAGGGAGCTGTTTGTGTAGACGGGACAGACAAAGAGTTTTTTGCCTATCGTACATACGATTAGATATTCTGAAGGCAAATGTTCATTAAGAAAAAAAATCTTAAAGTGTTTGTGATGTGACTCAGATAAATGATATGTTTGTTAAACTTTTTTTGCTATAATAAATGTTCTTCAGTTAAATAGTAAGTTTGTTAAACGGCATTTGCTCGTTTGGCTAAATCCTTCTGTTTACTAATCTGAGGGCTAAATATTCTGAGGGAAATTGTTCATTTGGATGAAAGTATTCCATATAATAATTATTTGAAAAGAGTTCGTCGGGAAATTACCCTTACGATAAAAAAAAATCGGGTAAGGTAGGGTAAGTAAACGTCCTTTGCAAATAAACTCACGGGCAGACAGACAAACAATATAAAATTTAAAATTACATCAAAATATTGATACAAGGTTCTCTACTTTTATAGTTTCATCATCAATCTTTCGCACCATTAGCATCAATAACAAATCTAAATATAGAATTCTAGCTAACTACATATCTGTGCTAAATAATCTATGATCTAATAGGGCTAATACCGAGAAAATTTACTGACATCAGTTTAGAAGAATCTGTGACACAAATGAGACATAACTATGTAAGTGTTGAACTATTTTACGCATGTTTATTTATAGCTGAATGTTCATTTATATCTTTGCCATTAAAAACAAACAAAATATATTGAAAATACAAACGCAATGAGTTACAAAGTAAAAGGACGTATATGTTACCTACTTATGACTCAAATTTCAATAATCTTAAAAAAAACATGGAGACAAGCTCTTTGCTAGTAAGCAACGCACAGCCAAAACTATGGAGCTGGAAACACGTTTGTAATTAACTAGCCGTACCCTACTCAACTCCTGTAGGTCATAGCGAGATGTTTTATAGCTTAAAGAGACAAAAAGAGACAAAAAGTAGCCTATGTTACGCTCCATCCCTTCCACAATCTCCACTTAAAAAATCACGTGAATTCGTCGCTCCGTTTTGCCGTGAAAGAAAGACAAACATACAGACAGACAGACAGACAGACACACTTCCCCATTTATAATATTAGTATGGATATAGCCTCCACTAAATACTGACAGTACCACCTCATTACTGTCATACTTCTATATAGGCATGTTTTTATACAGAGAAAACATAATAACAAAACTTTCTCAAAAAGATTTCGAACTGTATTCCTATTTCCTAAAAAATCACAATAAGTCAGAATCCGTCATGATGTCTTCCTTCCCCGCCTTCAGTGATGTCTAAAATAAACTTTAAAAGTAGGCACATAAATGATTTGAAAAAGTAACATTGGTACTTCTCTGGATTCACCGCATCTCTAGATAGTCTATCTGTAACAACATTTTCTCAACAAGAATTTAACATTTAAATCTTTCTCGAGGCTCGTCTATCTGTCTGTCATCTGAGGAATGCAGCCACTATGCTCTACATAATATTATCTACTAGTAATTCTCAGGTCAACTTGTTATTGTAAACGGTATTTAATTATAGTTTATAACCAGCGCCATACTGTCTTAATCAATTGCCTTTTGATAATGACTACAATGTTGTATGCTTGTATTAACATTGAATTGAATAATATTGATAAACAATCTTCTCTTAACCTTTCGACGACCAAGCGACAGCCAGCTGTCGCGCTGCTAATGTCTTTCTATTGAGTCACGAATCACGTGTGTTCGAAGATTTAAGATAGCTATTGCAGCATCAAGTGGCATATTTTATGGACTACTATACAATTGATTTTAACTAAACTTTACAATAGTGTTTTTTAGAGAAAATTCCTTTGGATTAGAGAATACATTTCTGTAAAAGATAGCCAGATTCATAAGGCGCCACATTCATAAGGCAAGGCTTTATAACTCGAAATGACCCACGGAAATGGACCAATATTTTTTTTGCCTTTTCTATTTCCAAGACTTAGTGTAGTTTCATTTTTTGTTTGCAAATTCTTTTTGAGGTTTCTTTTCATCAAAAATTTTACTGTCCTTCTTCTGACTCCAAAAAAAACTTTTTCTAGAAATTCATGACAGTCGGAGTCTGTTTGTTTATGTGTTTATCCAAAGTTCAGGAGAGAATCCTAGTTTGTGGCGATTTTTTTAAAAGCCGATTAAAAATTCCGTCATACTAAAATGGTGTCATTTTTTGCGTTTCTGAATTCTCAGTCTACATTGCAAACTTACTTATTATACAGGATGTAATCCGAAAAAAGCTTTTGCACTTTCTATGCTTAGCAATTGTTTTCTCTTATCTCCTTATTGTTAACAGGACCTGAAACAACCCAAGTATTTTTAAAGACTTTCTCTTATGATTCATTTAAAAAACCTAATTAAAGCTGCTTAACATCTCAAAATAATTGCCCACAAAACCGCGAGTACTCATTGAAATCACACGCTTATTTCAATATGTTTCATTTGCGAGAGTGAGATGACGCTAATGTTGAAGTGAGAGGTTTGCAATCAAAGAGAGAAAGGACAGAAGGTAACATAGGACAATTTATTACTTGTGTGAACAAGCTAATCCGAAGAATTAACGATTAGATTTGAGAAAAATGCATAATACTTATTGCTTGTATATTGAGAAAAATCTTACATAGATGCCTACCATTGTTAAACTAAAAAGGATGTTACCCCTTATATAGGCCCAACAGGGCCACGCCTGCCGGGGTTGCGGAATGTTTATAATAGTTACCGTGACCCTGGAACATAAATCGAAGGAACATGAGTGGGTTTTAGTCAGTAAAAGTCTGGCACGCCCTCCCGCCGCACCCAGGACGGGAGAGGTCATTTGATGATTTCCCACTCACCAAAAAAAAAATCCCCTTATATGGTCAATTTTTACTTTTATTGGTAAATGATAAAGGTGAAAATTCTTAATATTTCTGTCTAGAAAAATGATTTTATTATTACTAATAGTCCCAGAAATATAAGAACATAGTAGCGCGTTATGCGACAGAAATGTCACAATTCCATCCAGTATTATTGTACCCGTCTACTAACTGCTTTAGTTCTTCTATTTTCCCCAACTTTCTCAACATTTATTCAAACTAGTCCTTCTGTAAACCAAACCAAGATGGCGGTAGTCCACTCGAAAGCGCAAGCGCAGTGCAGCGACCGCTAATGAATGCGTTCCTTGTCTGTCTGTCTGCTTGATAGATACCATTCGCTTTCTGTGCTCCCGTTCTGATATCCGATTGAAATTTCCGTGTGAATATCATTTGGAACAGGGTATAGCTTTGTGAAGAGATGTGGGTGGTGGGATTATCGACTTTATTTCTATGGGTTTAGGGTGAGGTGGGTTTTTGTAGATGGGAGATGTAACGCGAGCAGGCTTTTCGGTCGGAGGTCGGAGGAAGCCACAGATTGCGATGAAGGTGAAGACCTACCTCCAGCTGTGGGAACCCGGGTTTCGAGCAAGATTATGGTAATAGAAAGGCCAACGCAAAAATTAGCAGATTCTTTTCATCTGTGTGTTAATTTATAATGGTGGACATGGTGGTAGAAAAGGCGTTAGAATTTAGTTCTGTAGCACAGGTGAAGTATAGGATAAAGTATAACATCACCACCCCAGTCTTTTCCCAACAATGTTAGGCTCGGCTACCACTCTAAACCAGATTCAACTGAATACCGGTGTTTAACATGGAGCGACTGACAATCAGTTCTTCACAACCTAGTTACAAGGTATCACAGATACCACCTTTTTTGTGGGTGGAATCATCAATTGCTCCACCCGCTCTGGGCAGAGCGGGAGTGCCCGACTTCTACTGACCAAATACCACCCATGTCCTTATTAGCCCTGTATCGGCTGCGGTATCTCGTTCTAACGACCCGTAACCCGGCAGAACACAGATATCCCTTGGTTAGACTGATGACAGACTTTCTGGCTTCTGACCACCAATAACGACGGTTGAAGATTTCCGAATGACAGCGGGAACCAACGAGACACAAGATATCAGATTAAATAAAGTACACATAACACACAAACCAACAGATTTATCAACACCTTTCGCCATAAACCTAACCAAAGATGAAAATCACCGGCTGGCAAACACAGCAAGCTGTAACGAAGGCGATAAACCAACCTCAGTGATTACTAATCCATAAAATGCAAACAAAAGTCTCATTTTATGAACACTTCGTCACCATATAGATGATCTTAATATCTTGGCTGACAGATATTTGCAAGCAGCGGTTATAAAAATAAATGCAAGCCTCGCCAATTAAAGTTTATCGGTAATGTAATCAAGATGAGGCCGCGAAAACAGCTGAAAGCGGTGCTTTTATTGGCTGCACCCTGGTTATGATATTGTAGTTATGGCCAGTTTTTTTTTTGTTGGGTGTAAATTCTACAAATATGTATCCTTAATATTTATACTTATTTAAAAAGTTTTAAGTTGTGTTCTGAAAGTAAAGCTGTTAGTAGGGTTTATGAGACATACTTGCATACATACATACTACATACATACAGCCCAAACTTATAAAAGCGTGTTAAAAAGTAGAGGCGAGGTCGGCTATAGAGGGAGACTCATATAAAGAAAAAAAACCCAAAGGTTTACTTACATTGCAGATTTTATGAAAAAAGAGAATTGATTATTTTTAATGAAAACATTAATTCGGTTAGGTGGAAATAATAATTTTATACAGACTAGAATAAAAAACTTAGGCGCAACATACAAAAACAATTTCGTCATTATTCAATTAGTGTAATTACGTGGTTTAATATCTGTTTCCCAGTCACCTTTTATAAGATCACCAAAGCAGTGTTGTAACCAAAGAGATATTATAACTTCACACAAGTGAATCCACGAGGCATAGCTAGTCATCAAACAAAAACAAGTTTAGTAACCTGGTCATTATATTGTGAAGTTTCACGTACAATATAGGTAAAACCTTCGCTTGTTTTAAGGCCCCAATGAACATAAAACGAGGTATTCGCGAAATTTTTGGTCAACTATCCTCAACAATGTAAAATGGCCTCTATTTTCAAGGAAACAAGACATTATTTCGTGTTGTTATTTTTTTGTAACTTTTAACGGTTTTTTGTTTCACATTCGCACACGGAAACCAAAAAATGATAACATTTTATTTAAGCACTAGTGATGCGGCAGTTCAGATTTTATCGATAACGGTTTGTGCTGTTATTTTTTCTATGGAATTCGTGATATTGTTATTAACAGAGATCGGTGTAGGTAGACTGATTTAAGGTCATTGACATCAAACAGTGTTATCATAATGGTTCCTTTGAGTTTTTAGAATTTGAAAATTACTACCTACGTAGCAAATGATTTGATACATTAATATATGTCATGTTTGACGACACCGATTTTCTACATCATACACGTTAAAGGTATAGATTAATATTAGAAAATATTGAAACACTCATACTGATTGTTATTATAAGAAATGTAGAAATCGTAACTGATAAAGATTAAAATTTATTGCAGCAAAAATGCTATAAAATGTTAAATGAAGTTGTTTCAAGACTCAAGAGCTTGAAAGTTTTTAAGCAACTTGTTTCTAGCAAATCACAGATAAAAAAATAAAAACAGTAGACTCGCTTTTTATCACAATAGTGCTACTAAAGATGTATGTCACGGATAAAATGACATAAACATCTAATCTATGTTAGCAACACCGTTTTCTACGGCAATATTTTTTTGCTATTGTTCAGTTAGCTACAGTCGCTTCTACTTATTACTAAAACACATGCGATATAGTTTTATTACCAGCATTTCAGGTGAAAACTACTAGTTTTATCTTGCTTTTCCTGCGCCCTACTATTAGTGTATTAACTTTTTATTCATTGTATTTACTTCAACGTACTGAATCATTTTGATTTCAATATTCATATTATGTTAATCGATTTTTGTTACTGACTGTTCGCACTCACGCTTTTTAAAAACACACACAACGTTGGGTTTCCAATACCCGGCTTAGGTTACCTAGTCCATTAAAATCACACTTATGTGTGTGTGTGTGTGTGTGTTTGTGTGCAACGTTGTCGTAGTTTTAAATTACCTAAACTTTATATTCATTACTACTACATCCGCTATTATCAATGGCATTTGTCACCAGCGAAGCGTGGCAAACAAAATTGATTTTTGCCATTTTTATTGCGACCTTTTATACAAATATAGCGGTAACTTTCTTTACACACCTTTGCGTGACCATAGACAAATTACGTACTGTGTCAAATTTAAAATGACAATGTTTTATAATAGGAGAATCTGTTATAGAATATTATGAAGCTGAACAGTTGTTTGTTTGAAGGCGACAATATCAGCAACTGCAGGGGGCGTACCACAAGCCCTTATAAACAGTATTACTTTGATATTACTTTCTGTGGGAAAAAGACGGCGCTAGACAACGTGTCTAACGCTGTCACTTGCACACTCCTGAACAGGAATAAAACAATCTTACTTTGAGCGTCATGGTACGGGGGCTGGTTCGATTGGAAAAATATTAGCGTTTGATAGGTAGCCATTCTATCGAAAAATACTACGCTACAATCTAGGGGAGCAGAATAGTAATAAGACGCAGAATAACCTTTTGACGACCAAGCGACAGCCGGCTTTCGCGCTGCTTTTGTCTTTATATCGTGTCTCGAATCCCGTGTATTCGATGGTTTAACCACCACGAAGGACAGATAGTTTATCGATAAAATTATTGTCGCCGTGTCCCCGCACTAGGGCTGTATAAACACGTTGTAGTGTTGTTGACTTGTCGACAGGTGGAAATATGAGGGACATAGTTTTTGTCTTCCGCAGACAAACAGAGGAAAAGATTAACTTTTTGTGTGAATACTCGAATACCTTAAGAGGACTGTTGACAACACACTTCATACAAAATGAGTATTTTCTTGTTTGTAGGAAGAGAGGATAAGCACGCTAATAAGGTGTGCAGTTAGTCAGTTTCCCGTCAAACAAAGTTACTTCAAAATTATAATGATTTTTAAGCCTTTTAGAATTCTATATAAACAACATAGTAACGAATCTAGTAGCAACAAAAGCGACTGCAAACCATTGGCCCTTTGATCCCATTCGTTTTTCAATTAAGATTTTCTCAGTAACGGCCCAGAGTTTCCAAGCTTCTGTTGAGACTCCCCATGCCTCAGAAAGCCCACAAAGCCGTTGATCCTGGGCCTAATTTCTCCCGGTCATGTTGAATTGTTATCCCAGGACTCTGAGAGAGGGATCAAGGAATGCACTTGTGTTTAGTTGGATCCTTGTATATGTTACCGGCCAAATCCGATTTTAGGACAAACTAGTTTTACTTAGGCTAAACTAGTTCTTCACTTACTAAGATAGGTCTAAGATTGGCCGACGGAGCCCCGCAGCGGGGCTCCTATTACTGGGTGGTTAAAAAAAAAACTACGAAGGCTAACGTCTTAGCCTTCTAACCTAACCTGTCCGAGTCGGGGTGAGGAAGAACTACTTTAGCCTAGGCAAAACTAATATGTCCTGAAATCAGGTTTGGCCGGTAACATATACAATAATCTTGTGTATGTGCTTTGTCTCCTATATGTGGATTGGAGAGGTCTAATAAGCAGTTGGTCTGATATGTAAAACACAGAGACATCATGGCATTTCATGGCATTTATAATATGTCGAAATCCGTTAAATAGTTTATAGGCTGTAGAACTTGCTATAGAATGAGACATACATGGACTTTTAACATCTATGCATATTGTATGTATACCTGTACTCAGCAAATAAATTAATAAACGCTCGAAAAACAAACTCTCCTTTCGGCTTTCGGCAGTAGGGTTCAAAGCGAAGGTTTTCTTAGTTTAAAACAACCTACATATTGTACAGTTCAAAATAATCAACCCACTTATATTTATAGACTAAAGCCATCTGCACACGTCTGGGGCTCATCAAACCTCTGCTGATACCCTAATGACGAGGTTATCACTACGGGCTCTGTTTTATCAGCACCCGGGCACTGCGCCAAATTACGATTTTTGTTCAACGATATCTTGTCTCCCTTTATGATGTTGAGCTAATGTTTGGTAAAAGGTAGAAAGGACGGAGAGGAGCGAGTCAACGATCTCATAGTCAAAGTACAAGGCTTTAGTTTAGGGAAGTTACATATTCGAAATGAGTGTTACATATTCGAGTAAAATTATTAATATAACTAGTTTTTGCCCGCGGCTTCGCTCGCGTTAGAAAGAGTCAAAAAGTAGCCTATGTTACTCTCCATCCCTTCAACTATCTCCACTTAAAAAACCACGTCAATTCGTCGCTCCGTTTTGCCGAGAAAGAAAGACAAACAAACAGAGAGACAGACACACTTTCCCATTTATAATATTAGTATGGATATTATTAGTGATTGACCTAGACCTGAGCCAGAGGGCTGGGCGTCTTGATTTGGGGTCAACAGCCCCTTAACTCTTCCACTGCCATATTTTTTATATCGTACTACTAATGTGTGAACCTTAACGAGCGTATGCACACATTGAAAATCGTTAGAATAATTGAAACTATTACTTCTAATAGAGGTTATCTCTGACGATAAAAAAAAAAGAAACTGATGTTTCTTAATATCGTCATAGAACAAAATATCTACTATTACCAAATTTTCAGAAATCCAATTAAATTTATCCTTAATTCCTTTTCAAAATAAACTCATTATTTCACCACCGGGTGGTCCTTCGAGCCGGTTCGCCCGGATGTACACCGGATCGCCGTCAGGTGGTCAACAAACCGGTGTTGTCCACAAGGATTACCGGATCACTGCGTAAACCGTAGGGCTCCGTTATGTCCTTTAGGGTCAACAAAAAGTGGGCCCGTTTAAAGCCATGGTGGCAAGATTATGAGCATTATGGCGTGTAAATCTTGAGAAAAGTTTTTTTCGTTTGTTTGTGTATGTTAATCTTTGGTACTGGTATGAATAGAAACATTCTTTCGGTAATAAAAGCAACCATAGAAAAGTAGTGTAATGTTCATTGCCATATCGTGTTTCATGATATAAATGTGTAGATAAGACTTCTCTCGAAGATTTCGAATTCATGCCAATACCAATGTGTAAATCTCAATTTATAATTCTTTCTAATCTTCATCTTAAAAACATTACTGATAACGTAAAAAAAGCGGTGAGCGATCCTTTGACTTATAATCGCCAATCGGCCTTGATTACTCAGGGCTCATTGGCGATTTATTAGTTTAGCGTGGCGATCAGTGCTCTTGCCTTCTTTGCTTGACGGGCCTGTTGGTCTAGTGGTTATTGACCCTGACTGCTAAGCCGGAGGTCGTGGGTTCGATTCCCACCCAGGACAAACTTTGTGTGATGAGCATGATTGTTTGTTCTGTGTCTGGTTGTAATTTATCTACAATATGTACGTATTTACAAATTATATTAGTATGTATATCAGTTTTCTGGTTACCATAACACAAGCTCTGCTTAGCTTGGGATCAGATGACCGTGTGTGAGTTGTCCTAAGAAGAGGCCTTTGAACTGCAGTGGTACAGCTATAGGCTGGTATTATTCTATTCAAGCGTTGGCGGATTTGGGTAATTTCGCGGTTTAATTAAGTTTTAATTAATTATTTATCTACTCTACTATATTGAAATCTCATAACTCCAAAGTGGCTATAAATGGATAGGCTATAAAATAAATTCGCACGAAGTCATGGAAAATTACTAGGACTATAAATAACATAGTAAATAAGTTTTGTTTATTTGGTCACTGACGAAAACAAGTCATTTAAATAAGTCTAATCTGACTTAATCCTTCGAACACACGTGATTTGAGACACAATAGAAAGACAATAGCAGCCCGACAGCCGGCTGTCGGTTGGTCGTTGAAAGGTTAATCAAACGTATCATTGTGACTTTTTAATCAAAATAATTTAAGTTCTTTTAAAAAAAGGAAAGATGGGAAAATATGTTACATCCGCCATTTTTATTAAAATTGTACGCAATGAACTTTAAAGCACTTGAGGCGGTTTGACGAGCGATGACAATGTCTTGGGTACTAGTCTTGGGTACTTTTGCAGTTCACTGCCTTGATACGTCTTTGTCCTGTACATTGTATAATTTATCTCAGAAACACCGTTATTAAAGCTATATATTACCGTTACACTGCAAGGAAAACGCATCTTCTTATACAGAGAAGACGCGAGCATTAATCACCGGCGATTTCCGACCTACATTATTTATATGTCCAGTTTCCTCACTATGTTTTCTTTCACCGAAGTCTGTGATGTCAAGATAAAGTTAAGAAAATCCATACTAATATTATAAATGGGAAAGTGTGTCTGTCTGTCTGTATGTCTTTCTTTCACGGCAAAACGGAGCGACGAATTGACGTGATTTTTTAAGTGGAGATAGTTGAAGGGATGGAGAGTAACATAGGCTACTTTTTGTCTCTTTCTAACGCAAGCGAAGCCGCGGGCAAAAGCTACTAAACTAGTACTATATGAATTGAAAAAGTCACATTAATACTTGCTTGTATTCGATCCCTCACTTATACTAGAGGCGGGTGCCTTTACCATTGAGCCATCACAAAATTAAAAAAAAGTTACATTGTGTCACAAAAAATCTTTTCACCCAACATCTGTAACAGGCATTAAAATACAGAAAAAATATCGTTTCGTAACGTAACACTTTAATAATCGCTTTTTATTGGGTTCTTACAATTTCTACTTGACTGTTAAATTAAACTAAATTAAACCTTATGCGATTGCAATAAGAGATATAAGAAGATCAGTTATTTGACTACTTACAATTTTAACTTTACCGTTCTGGCGAGCTAAGTTAAACCTTATGTGGTTGTAATAAGAACGGTGTGAGGTGTGATTAAAGTTGGTTTCTAAATTGTCACGCCTCGGATTGCCTGTGAAGTGGATTTTCAACTCACGCGCCGATTGTTACAGATTTTGTTACAATACAATTACTGTATCCAATGTCTATATTTTTACTTTTTATATTTTGTTTGACAAATATACTTACTTCTAAGTTTATCTTGGATAACATTGATGTAGGTAAAGACATCGCGATCGTGATCCGGGAACCTAAGGCTCTAGACAAGTGGCATTGTAGAATAGATTGTAGATTAGATAGCGAAATTTAGCGATTAAATCCATACTAATATTATAAATGGAAAAGTGTGTCTGTCTGTCTGTTTGTCTTTCTTTCACGGCAAAACGGAGCGACGGATTGACGTAATTTTTTAAGTGGAGATAGTTGAAGGGATGGAGAGTAACATAGGCTACTTTTTGTCTCTTTCTAACGCGAGCGAAGCCGCGGGCAGAAGCTAGTTGAATAGATAGCGAAATAGAATAGATTGTCAAAAGTATGGGGTTGACATAAGCTTTCGCTAAACAATTTGACATCTCCATACATTTGACAATCTATTCTATTTCGCTATCTATTCTTCAATGCCACTTGTCTAGGGGGCCTAGACTTATCATTAAATAATAGTCTATTTCTAGCGTAATATTGCCCCAATTCAGGCAAAGGTCTCTTCTGATAAAGAGAAGGTAAGAGCATTAATTACAAGGCAACTTGACTTTTTTCATTTCTTATGGATTTACATTCTAGACATTTCCATCAAATTGCGCATTTAAGAATTGCATTGCAAAATTTTCCTCTGTCACTCAACTGAATCCAAGATAAATATGATTGTTTGAATTTATCTTATTTATCACGATAAGGGGATGTACATGACGGGTGTTACAAGACTTGTATCGAAGACTAGCTACGCCCTGCGGTGTTGCCCTCATCTCTGGTCTCTACTCCTCTCCCGTAGGTCGACTCGTAACGTGATTTTATATAGTGTCCCCGATAACTCATACATAACCATAGGTAAAGCTATCCTTAACCATACATACTCATACATCATACCATACATACTCATACCATACATACTCAAACATAACCATAGATAAAGCTATCTAACGCAAAAGTTTTTTAATTCGTAAAAGCAGTTCCTAAGATAAGCTTGCCCATCCAAACAAACAAACTCTTCTGGTTTATAATCCATACTAATATTATAAATGGGAAAGTGTGTCTGTCTGTCTGTTTGTCTTTCTTTCACGGCAAAACGGAGCGACGGATTGACGTGATTTTTTAAGTGGAGATAGTTGAAGGGATGGAGAGTAACATAGGCTACTTTTTGTCTCTTTCTAACGCGAGCGAAGCCGCGGGCAAAAGCTAGTATTGGTATAAATATTTCTGGCTATCTGTCTCCTATGGTTCACCCTGCGAAGTTCCCATTCCCGTGGGATTGTTGGAACAAATGATTCTATTTTCTTTATCTCCATCAAATTTCATAGAAATCTCTTCAATAGTTTTGGGACTTTTGGCCTGAATGCGAGATAGACGTACAGGAATACAGAATGACTTTCCATTTATAATATTACTAGCTTATGCCCGCGGCTACGCTCGCGTTAGAAAGAGACAAAAAGTAGCCCATGTTACTCTCCATCCCTTCAACTATCTCCACTTAAAAAATCACGTCAATCCGTCGCTCCGTTTTGCCGTGAAAGAAAGACAAACAGACAGACAGACAGACACACTTTTCCATTTATAATATTAGTATGGATTATGGATTTCTTCTATTTATGTTTCAACATTTTTCATGTGCTTACATTAAACCAAATCGTTAATTATAATATTTTTACTTTGTTTTATCATGACCTATTTGCAGTTGATTTTGAAGTGACTTTTATTTACATCCTGTATAATCTACATTTAGCAGAATTGCACAAAGAGAAATCATAAGATATGGTACTTATTATGTACTGTTTATTTAGCCAGATAATAACTTCCTAGCTTAGAACTATCTTAGAAACTAAATACCTGACTAGGTAGATAAGTGATGTAAGTCAGACGTGTCATATTTAAACAGTAATTAAGTAATATATACCAACCTAATTATATGTAATTAAACATCATACTGCGCTCCAAAACAGATTGCTGGATTGACGCGAAGGCGACCCAGCTAAAATGGGACATAAATAATATTGGAATATATAATTATTTTATGCGTGTTTTTGTCCAATTAATGATGATTTGATGAAATGTTGGGCATATGTTTCAATGCGTTCCCGAGTGGTTTAAAAAACCCTGGTAAGTAGGTGTGTGGTGCTATCGGTAGGTGAATAAATTAGGTTTTTTAGATAACTATGTATTCAAATTCATTTTGGGTTTAACAAACCGCATCGTCCAAAGTTTCCTGATAAAGTCTAAAATATTACCTCATTATAAATATAAAACCATAAAAAAACAACATTATAAATTCGTCTTACAAAAGTTCGGAAAAATTGCTTAAAAAAACTGTTAGCTAATTTATAAGAATTATGACCTGAAGTAGGTACCTAAGTACCAACCAAAATTTTAAGAACAGAAATACATTACTTATAAATGCTGTATGCTATTAAGACAAGAGACTCCATTACCATTTAGATAGATATTGGTAAAATATCATTTAAATGATAATTTCTTTATTTATCGAAGACTCAGGAACCAATTTCTCATGTGTTATATTTGTATTGCAAGATATGTACTTTTGTACTTGAACAGAATTGGAGGTAATCACCAGGGCCGTACCTAGGTACTCAGAGGGCCCGTCGCAAGACGGATAAGGGCCCTCTCGCTTACACAAAATGTCTCCAAAACAGGCCCAGGCAGCTCGTTTGTTGTATGGAAGCCCCACTAAATTGTTTATTTTATTCTGTTTTTTGTTATAGCGGCTACAAAAATACATGATCTTTAATAATTTCAATTCTTTAACTATCACGGTGTATAAGATACAGCCTGGTGACAGACAGATGGACAGACAGACAGCTGAGTCTTAGTAATAGGGTCCCGTTTTACACTTTAGCTATGGAACCCTCTTGTTTAAATAGGTTTAGGGGCTTTTACCTATTTCAAGCTGCGTAACTGGCTTACATAGATTATGGGCCTAAATTTTCGGGGCCCCATATATAATGATACCGCCCTGGTATCCAGATTCAAGTGTACGGAAGGTAGAAAAGGTAATTCCTCCTGTATTTACCGAAGGAATTTTTAACAGATTAACGCCGCTGTTCTTAGAAAACGCGGTGAAAGTAAATACTGCGCTTTCTCTGCTTACCCCCAAGCTATACGTCTATTATGTACCTAGCGTGGAATTAGTCGAAAGGTCGCCTGACTTGATATGCTAGTACTAAACTACTATGGACATAATATGTAAGTACTCATAAATCTTACTTGAAAAATTCAATTGAGAATCCATACTCCCATACTAATATTAAATTCAAAAGTAACTGTCTGTCTGGCTCGCTTTCTCGCCAAAACTACTGAACCGATTTAAACCTTCAAACACACGTGATTCGAGATACAATAGAAAGACTGAAGCAGCACGGCAGCCGGCTGTCGCTTTGTCAAAAGATTAAATTAAAGGAGAATGGGCAAAATGGTACCCGGCTCCAATAGATATGGTTGTAGTGTCGTTTAAAAGGTCTTACCAAGAGGAGCAATATTTACTATAGCCGCCAGTCTCAAATCTGATTGCGTTTGGAGATAAACGACAGTCTTACTAACTAATAAAAACCCTATTCCTTCGGTTGCCATTTACGTTCCCGGGCCACGGTTACCTATTTAGGCAGTCCCGTGGCCCCGCCGATAAACATACATATACGAGTATATTAGGTACCACTTACTCTACTTAAAAAAATTAGTAGGTACCAAGGTAATATTTTCTGCATTTTAAGTTTTCTATTAATAACGCTTTTAGGTTAGACTTCGAGCCCCGCTGCTCCTGAGCGTGGGGTGTGCGCAGGAGCAGTGAGGGCCGACAGGGGATGCGATGGCACAGGGCAGGGTCGTCTTGGCGGTGTCTCTCGACATCGCCAACGCCTTCAATACCCTGCCTTGGGGGTGCATAGCGGCCGCATTACGGTATCACCGAATGCCTGCCTACCTCTGTCGTGTGGTCAAGGCCTATCTGACAGACAGGGCCGTCAACTACCCCGATCACGAGGGAGTGTGGAGTCGACGAGGGATGTCGTGCGGTCATCCCTCAGCCGCTTCTGTGGGACATCGGGTACGACTGGGTGCTGCGCGCCAACCTTCCCGAAGGTGTCAGCGTAGTGTGTTACGCTGACGACACGCTAGTCCTAGCGCAGGGAGGGTCGTTCCAGGCGGCGGCCGACTTAATGTCGAGTGGTGTTGCGACAGTCGTGGATAGGATCCGGCAACTGGGACTTGAGGTGGCCCTGCACAAGTCCGAGGCCATGAGTTTTCATGGCCCTCGGGACAGGCCACCTCCGGGGTCTCAGATAACGGTCGGAGGGGTTTACATCGGTGTCCAGACGACGATAAAGTACCTGGGACTTGTCCTCGACAACCGATGGAACTTCACGGAGCACTTCCGATGTTTGGGCCCCAAACTGGCGAAGGCCGGAGCTGCCCTCAAGCGGCTCCTGCCCAATCTCGGTGGCCCAAACGCCTCCTGCCGGAGGCTCTACACGGGGATCGTGCGGTCCATGGCCCTCTACGGGGCTCCGGTGTGGGCGCCCAATCTAGCCGCGGCTCCGGCCCGGCTTCTGAGGGCGTCCCAGAGGGTCATGGCCATTCGCATGGTGCGGGGATACCACACGGTCTCCTGTGAGGCGGCGTGCCTCCTTGCCGGCGTCCCGCCGTGGGATCTGGAGGCAACAGTCCTTGCACACACGTACCAGTGGCGCGTGGAAGTGCAACGCCGGGGTGAAGTTCCGCTGGAGGAGCAGTGAGGGAGGCGTCGGTGTTTGGTGGTTGTTAGTTGATGCCGATATGTAATGTTTTAAATCTACTCACTTATTGCATATGATTATATGATTTTTATTTAAAGAATGCTTGTTTTCTTACTTCTTTTAATATTTGAATCCTAAATGTGTTTTATTCTATTATTAAAAGAAGTAAGAAAACAAGCATTCTTTGTCAATCATTGTCGCATTGTCTAAGTCAATCTTATTCTAGCTTTATTTTACTGATATAAATAGTTTGTAGTGAATTCTCATTTATAAAACTTGGTGAGATTACTGCTTCCCAAACGTGAATAGCGACAAGCGCCATGGTAGCCGTTTTTGTGCATCAAAACGTCTTTTCAATGATATATTAATGATGACTATTGGAGCGGGTACCACGTCCCATACATTTTTGCCCATTCTCCTTTGGCACAGAGACTTCCAAGGCCTGAGAAAGGGGTTGCGGAATGTTTATAAAAGTTACCGTGACTCCGGAGCATAAAGGGCAACCAAAGGAACATGAGTGGGTTTTAGTCAGTAAAAGTCTGACTCACCCTCCCGCCGCGCCCAGGTCAGGAGACATCTGAGAAAGGATATACGTTAGTTTTTTTTTCCAAAAATCGTTAGTCATCAAAGTTAATAAAAAATGTAGACAAGTTTAAAATTCATAGTCACATGATAGTCCTGGCTAATACATTTTACAAAACCCAAGCCTGCACACCAAATTCTTCTGGCTTACACAGCTTACACGTGTTTACCCTTCAGACAAATTGTTATTTTTATCTCTTGAAGAAAACATAAGTCCTTTGTTGAAAGTAAAAGGCAACCTCTAGGGAGGCTTATGTGAGGTTCCTTGATCAAAAATATGATAACAGAATGTGTGGAAAAGAGAATAAAGTCTTCTTAAGCCGGTCTCTAGCGGGCGTTTCCAGGAGTAGTGCCCAAATTCATTTGTACTTTTTACCCGATTGCCGAAAGGAGGGTTTTGTTTTTCGACAAAGTTGAATCATGACCCATTTCGACAACAAATCGTTTGAAGCTATAAAAATAAGACTAGACGTGTGACATTTTTAATACATTTTTACGCGATTGTCGACCTAATTGTATTTGAATGTCTGTAGGAAAATAAGCTTATGGTGGGTAATGATTCCATTTTGTCGATTGTGCCTATGTATGTCTCATTCTATGGCACGCTCTGAAGCCTAAGACATATGAAGTGTCATTGAACACGACTAGGGCCTAGACAAATGACATTGTGGAATAGAAAACGAAAACGAATAGATTGTCAAATGTATGGAATTGACATAAGCTTTCGCTAAGCAATTTGACATCTCCATACATTTGACAATCTATTCGTTTTCGCTATCTATTCTACAATGCCACTTGTCTAGAAGGGCAGTTGTCGGTCCCGGTTGTCGTTACGGGAACTGAGTAAAAATCTGTCAATAAACCTAGGGTATCATTATTCAGCAGTTTGGTTGTGTTAGGAGGTTAAACAGTTACTCCACGTAAAACACGTATTCACCTGTTTTCAATGACGTTATAAGTTAAAAAGTGTAGCTATGTTATATGCAGTCAAAAAGTGACACACTAAACGCCTTACTAATAATCGCTGCATAAAGTTATGACAGGTTTATACGTCAAAAAATGTATGGTTACACAGGCTTTATTCATTGCATAACTTTACACAGTGATTATTAGTAAGGGCATAAAAGTTTGCCAATTGACCAACATGATACTGAGTATCGCGTTGACATTTGACGTTTGTCTCTTTAATTTTTCACTAGCACTACTTCAATCATGTCATCCTACTTTGAAGTGTAATGTATGTGTGCGCTAGTGTGCCGTTTTTGAAGATAGAATTTCGTTTGGGTAACCTATCTACATTTTTTTACTTAAACCATCATTGGCTGATTTTTAGACCGGGTTTGGTTCTTAGTTTATTCAAGACATCACAGACACAGGTGAAAATAACCATCGTGAAGTAAAGACTTAAAGAGGACTGAATATACTTACTTACTCACTTTGGAGTGAAAAAAACCAGCAACAGATTTGATATCGTATTAAAATTAATACAAGAGCAGTGATCAATGCTCGTGCCTTCTCTGTACTAAAAGTGCCCTTGCTTTTGCATAGGGCAATAATAGCCTGTGTTTTTTATTTTTCTGTTTCGTCAACGTAAACAACAGATTTACATAATGGCGTCGGCATAAATATTAGCAACGAGCGAATATGAGGTTTTCGTAAACATGATGTTTTGGACAAGATGCATGCTATTAATCTGGTTACAAGTTGATGTACAACGGTATTCAAAACATGTTTATTGTGACGGCTTTTTAGGTCGGCTGCTGAAATTCAGCCTTAATTCTCTGCCTGTGTGCTGAAATATAATGATATTCTATCATGTTTATTAAGAGAGTTGAGGTTATTTCCACGTTTACATAGAAGCACAAAAAATACTGTAATCAAGATTTTGTAAAACAAATTTTTGTAAAGTGTCCGTGAAATTTCTAGCTTGTTCTTCTACATAGAGATCTACCAACGTTTTGGAATAAGTAAAAGACCGGTAATATTTTAACTAAAGTACCAAAACTCTGAGTACAAATACTTGCTATAAACTGTAGATATCTTCAAAAAATACTTTCTAACAAAACGCTTAATCTTAAAAAAAAGCGGCCAAGTGCGAGTTAGGCACATGGGTTCCGTTCTACGATGACACATTAAACCTTCGAAAACACGGGATTCGAGACACAATGGAAAGACAATTAGCAGCCCGACAGCCGGCTGTCGCTTGGTAGTCGAAAGGTTAAGTAAAGCTGGGCAGTGACGATAATTTTTCTCATCAGTCTAATCGTAAAACTATGGCGTCACTCCAAATGGTTTAGGCGGCCAACCAACTCTGGAGTGAGAATTCTACACTCATGATCAAATTCTAGATGGAGGTCAGTTCAACTGACGCGCCAAAATGCCAGCTTAAGACCGACCAACAACACCAAAAAAACAGTTTTATTGTGTAGAGACCACATTTAAAATTTGCCTAAATATTATTTGTATTGCTTCTTAGAACAGCAATAGAAATAAAAGTATAGTCATCAAAAATTTCAACTCTGAACCTATGACGGTTTATGAATTACAACAGACAGTGCTAGCTGGGTTTTCCAGCTTATATGAAGAAAACGCACCAGCCCACTCCCACTCTAGCCTACTCCCACTCCATCCTGGCATTTTTCCCAACAAAGTACATCTGCCGCCCACGGAACCCTAAAAAGATATATCTAAAACAAACAACACTATTTACAGATCACATGACAGATTCACATATTACGATTACTTAAACAAATTTAATGTTAGTTTGACCCACTGAGGCTATTTCCGGTTCTGTGTTGTCTGTGGTATAGAGGTTTTGTCTGTGGCCACTCCCGCGCATGATGCAGTAGAAAGGTAGTTTCTGGTGACGTTTGTACAAAAGAGACGAATTCATGGAATTAGTTTATTGATATTTCGTAAGGTATGTTGTAAATGAGGTCATAATAATTGATGAAGTAATGTTTCGTTTGATAAATTATAAATGTTAAATAATTAAAAATGGAACTTTGATTGAAATATAATAAATGTGTATGAGAAGAATCCTTACCCTATATAGAGACGACATCGTCTCTGGTGATAAATAAAAAAAAACCTGGAACATCTTATACACAGTGATATCTATCTATACAAAAGACATACTTCTTGATTATTGATAATTAACGTAAAACCGTAACTGCGGCATGTAGAAACATAACATTTCTACTCAAAAAATTCTATTTTTGATAATTCAACCCCCAAGTTAGTATAAATGAGAATACCTACAAGTTTGTGTAAAAATCCCGACCGAAGCTGCAGGAAGCAGCCAATTATTTATATCACGCCGAAAAACAAAATAAACCTTTACAAAGAATGAACACCTTTCATTCAAGAGCCCAAAATTGTTTGCAAAAAATGCCTTTTGGTCTTCAATAAGTAGTCGATACAATTTGGGGAACAAGACAATCTGATCGCTTATTGCTGCCACCTGTCTTTCACCGCAGCTGTGTCCTGTAAATATGTTACAATGTTTTTGTGAACATTTTGGTTGTACAACCTTTTTTGGGCACAAGATGTGAAGATACTTGTGATTTTGCAAAGGGTTATTAAGTTTTGTTACTATGTTGCGTTGTGGTTAGTGCTTCCTGATTGGTTGTTAAAATGGCAAATGTCAGGGAATAATTTGTCTCAATTATTGTTCGAAATTGGCTTAAGAGTGGCTTAGAGTTTAGCAGTCGCAGAGGATTTTGTTGCATCTAAACAAATATAAAGCTGAAACGTTTGTTTGTTTGGTTGAACGCGCTAATCTCAAAAACTACTGGAACGATTATAAAAATATTGTTGTATTGTTTATAGGATTTTTTCGATGAAGACTATTGGCTTTAAACATCACGATACGTCCTCTGAGAGCGGAGTAGTATCACTATATTTATTAGCTTTGATTTCTTTCACACACTAAAAATATTATCCTGAATACCAAGAAGGATCCTAGATGATCAGAATTTAGTCACCCACCAATCATGAAGTTATTTAAATTGACTGGACATGAACGTAAAACGGACAATAGAACTCACCGTCAGTTTACTAAACTCGGTAACAAGTTTACAACTCCCCGAAGAAGGGTGCGGCCACACTGACACGCAAGCGTTTTATTTACGCGCGGCTTAGTCTTCGGAAGTGGTTACGGGCGTTTTATATCCATTTAAACCGTTTCGAAATAAAAATAGCTGTAACGCTTTAGCAATATTTTGCAATAACTAGCTTTTCCCTCTGCTTCGCCGGCGTTGATATCAAATTTTTCCTCTCCTACACACTCCTTTACAAACGTAGCGGGTGAATTAAAAAAAAAACTTAGTTCTCCCCTAAGTTGAAAAAGAAACCCCTGTGTAAAATTTCTGGGTTTTAATCATTTTAGGCTCTGCATTGATATATGTCAGTTAGTCCATTCATATTGTGGTCCTATGTAAATTGACTAGATTTAATTGAAAAGTTTAATTTTTCTTGACTGATTAAGTTTCAATGTCGTTAGAATTATTGAATTGAATTTAAATACCTTAAAGCGTATTAGAGCCTTTAAAATTAAGTTTATTTATATAACTTGTAAATCAAAATATCTTAACAATATTTTTGGCACTAAAGTGGTACTAGTGTGCTTCTTATGCACTTTTAAACGATTACGAGAAAAACGTGCTTGGATCTAAGATTAAATAGCATCTCCTTTTTAGATCCACTCTTTTCATTGCTTATAATCGGACTTACTGCCCCTACTTAATTGTCTGATATGGTATATTTTATGGCCAACATAAGCTTTACTCCCAAGAACGCGCGTTTCTCGTGGCCGCACCAAGCTATGTTTGTACGCGCCCTTAAGACTATGATAATGAAATAACAAACTTGTGCCGTCTCCCTAGAGGCAAAGTCGTGAAGATACCGTCACGAACAGATTACCAAGCTTAAAATAAACAGAGATGCGACAATTTGTTATTAACATTCTAGTTGTTTATAGCTGACTAGTATGAGCGACTAGTCGACTGGTATGAGCGACTAGTCGACTGGTATAAGCGACTAGTCGACTAGTCGTGTCAGACATTTGTAATAACGTTAACTGTCGAATATTCTCGTGGTTTAAGACGAAGTTTTATTTATTTATTTAGTTATGAAAACTATAATGGTATCGAAGTTTGTACTTGTAGTTAGAATACTGACAGTGAGGTCAGATTATTAAAGTTAGATCCCTATTATCTATACATAATATGTATAAAAGAAAGTCGTGTTAGTAACACATTTTATAACTAAAGAACGGCAGAACCGATTTGGCTGAAAATTGGTGGGGAGGTAGCTTAGGACCAGGGGACGGACATAGAATAATTTTATCTTCTTTTTTAGTAACCAAAAATCAGATATAACGCTGGGGACAGCTAGTCACCTTATAAAATCATGAATATATTGAGACCACTTACACAAGGACATCTGATCTCAAACTAAGCAGAACCTGATGACTGGTTTCCATTCATATTTCATCACCTCCCTAGCCTTTTTCCCAACTATGTTGTGGTCGGCTTCCAGCTTAACCGGATTCAGCTGGATACCAGTGTTTTACGTAAAGCGACTGCCTATCAGACCTCCACAACCCAGTAACTGGGCGACACGATATCCTTGGTTAGATTGGGGGGTTTCATCCGCTTTATGTTGTGTTTTTGATTACTGCTCTCATAGGCCATAGCGTGATGTAATGTGGCTTGTATGTTATTCTGATGTATTAGCTATATTACTGTAAAGTTAAATCAAAATCTATTGTGTAGTTTTCGCGTGAAAGAGTAATAAACATCCACACACACATAAACATTCACATTTAAGTTCGTAAATAGAACACTGACTTCCAATGAGTTCAGATGACGATTGACAGACAGACAGACATCGGAGTCCTCCTTTATGGTCAGCTAGTTATTTTATTTTTAGAATTTTTGACCCTACTTAAACAGGCTGTTGTTTTAACCTAAAACTTCCATTTAAAGGTTGTTCTGTTTGTGACATTAAACAAGTTTTCTTTACAAATGCAAAGGAGACAATTTTTTTTGTTCGGGGATTAGGCCCACCACAAATTGTGGCATTTATTAATGAAATGCACGTTAGTTTATTCCTTATAATCTCTAGATTACAGTGGCAATATTAGCAAAACTCTAAGTAACCGGAATACTGGGAAATACGACAGTCAAAACATGACTCTCATAATGACCTAAAATCTCACAAGAGCGCTTATTTAATGAGTGAATAGGTTTCCTAGGTATTTTATGTTAGAATAGTGCACATTCAATAATAATATAGGTGTAAATGACATAAAAACCTGGCTTTGGTGTGATTTTTTTTCGATTATTCTTTTACTGTGGACGCCAATGCTTTTATAAGTAAAGTTGTTGCACATTTCGTTGAAATCGAGCTGTACAATTGTTACAACAGCTTTATATATTATGCACTGTATCTCCAGAAGCCATTTTTCTAACATCTATTGAATAAAAATACGAAAAGAACAGAAGAAGCACTTATCTGACTATCTAGAAAACTGTTGGAAACTATTAGGCTAAGTTTACATGACCGCGAGAAGCCGCGCGTCGCCGCGTGGTTGAGGCCCTGTCCAGGAAGGCGAATTCGCCGCGATTCGACTCGCGCGAATTCACTCGCGGGTAGGCAAGATACTAGGCACCAATACATCGCGTCCACAAGCATCGCGCGACTAATAAACTCGCGCGTGACTCGCGCGTAATGCGCGCGAGTCGAGATACTAGGGCCGCCTTGTTGCGACCAGTTTTCGCGCGAATTTCAGAGCGAGTGCACGTATAAAAGAGAAAGAGAAGGAAATACGACTCGCGCGTACGTACGCTCTATACGCGTAGACTCTCGACGCAACACTCGCGCGTGTTACGCGCGAGAGAATCGCGGCGAATTCGCCCTCCTGGACAGGGTCTGAGGCGTTCGCATGATGATGTGCATACCAGTCCGGATGTCAATGTTGCTTGAGGAGGGGGCAATTTGCTTATGGATTTTATGCCGAAGGCTGAGTCGTCGGAGAAAATGACAAAGACAATAAAAAAGCTTTCTTGCATCCTATTTTAAATGAAAGTCTTTCACTTAAAATAGGATGCAAGAATGCTTTTCAACGAACGTAGAACGCGCGGTAATGTCTACGATAATTGCTGCTTACTTTGGTCTTGTACCGCGCGGTTAGTGGTACAGAGCGGTTTCGCGCGGTCGTATGAACTTAGCTTAATAATGTAGTCTGTCAGTGTCAAACTGATTGAAACTGTACCACAGAGCATCTACAACGGAATGTTAATTAGGTACGTTTCGTTTCACATAATATATTTAAATTCACGTTGAAATAAATGTAAAAACGCTCCTCAACATGCATTTTTCCGTAATAGTTTTTTACTATTATTTCATTATTCCCGTTAGATATCTATATAATTTTTAGTGGTTTAGTTATAATAAGGTGATGACTTGTTTCATGCGTAAAATTATTAATAAACGTAACCGTTTAATAGTGGGACCAAAAAAAATTGTCTCCTTTCGGCCTGATTACAAAAACCTTTATTGAAATTGTTCGATCAGTTTAGTGATTGTATTGTGATTAACTGATTAACATATTATAATAGGTAGAAGTGTTTTGTTTGGGTTATTTCATCTGTTTGACAGACTTTTCTTTAACTCGTAACATTACTTACCGTAATAGGCAATGATGTTATAAGTATTAAGTACTTATAACATCATTGGTAATAGCTAAGTAGTTCTTAAGTGTATTTTCTGCACTTAGTCATGTTTTAATCTATAAAATTATTTTGGTATACTTAGTGCATGTTAATTTTAAGAATATTTCATTATTGTATCAAACATAATGTAGTAAGAAATATTAATCCCAGGACGCGTTTACAAAGAATTTATCAGTTTTCGGTTTCAGTTATTTTGAGGGTCGATAAGTTCGTAACTTTATTTTTTATTTTATCTACTACTAGCTTTTGCCCGCGACTTCGTCCGCGTGTAAAAATAGTTCCCGTTCCCGGGGGATTTCCGGGATGAAAACTATCCTATGTCCTTTCCCGTGTCCTAGACTATATCTGTACCAAATTTCATTCCAATCGGTTCAGTGGTTTAGGCGTGAAGAAGAGACAGACAGACAGAGTTACTTTCGCATTTATAATATTAGTACGGATTTTTCCACAATTGGGGAGAAATCTTTGAGTGAAGTCCCAGAAAGCCAGTTGGAGCTGACAAACTCTTTTGGGCCATCAACAAAAGCCACAACAACCCATTATTACAAATGTACCCATAGAAGAAATTGTACTATACGAAGTTTCTTTATCCCCTTCGTTCTTGCTCCCTACATGCACTCGCACATTTCAACACCAGCTATCAACAGCCGCATTAGAAAGCTACAGTACGATTGTTGTTCCTTGTCGAACACTCAGTAATATCGACTTGTACAGTGATGAGGTGTTGAGAGTCGGTGTCATCAGCTTTTGGAAGTTGGTGGAAGTCGGGAAGTAAGTAGGTGTACCTTTTAATATGTGACAAGGAACAAATTGTTGTAAGTAGTTGAATTAAAGAGAAGTTATTTTGTGGGATTTAGTTCTGTGTGCGGGTCGAGGGTTCGATTTCCTTTCGGGACAAAAATTTGTATGGCATTTGTTTAGAGCTAGAAAAAATGCAAATATTTATCGTTCGAACACACGTGATTAGAGACACAATAGAAAGACAATAGCAGCCCGACAGCCGGCTGTAGCTTAGTCGTCGAAAGATTAAGGTCAATCAAAATGATGTAGAGTACACATGAAATTAGTTTGTGATTAATTTACGAAAAGGTTTAATAGTCAAAGAAGTTTAAGAATCACTGGTCTAATTAAAAATCAACAGGTTTTAAGCTTTTGATAAAACAAAGTCTGATAACGGTTTATTCATCGCTTTTGGAAAGACACATTAATCTCAATGAAAAATACAAACTTTTGATAAGTTAATAAAAAAAGTCGATTAAATTAATGGAGATTAATCCCTACAAATCTTAGTAAACATTTGGGAAACGTGACAAGAAACACGGTTTCTATTACCGTAACGTATAAAGAGCCCCATAGACGCTACGATTTATTTGTACGATCCGTCAATAGCAGCCTGATCGTAACGACGAATCGATAGTGTATGTCAATATCGTTAACGATTTTTAGTACATCGAATACAGTTTCGGAAATCCCAACAAAAACCTATTCGGTCGTGAATATCCTTCAGTTTCAAACAAGTAAATGGTCGATCGTTACGACCAATCGTTTCGTGTATGGACAATAATTATAAGAAAAAAAGTGTAGATAGTTTAAGGCAGTCAACATGTTACACTTTAAAATTTAGTTATTTCACCAAGTTATAATTGTCACATATAATATTCGACCCTTCGTCGTTAACTTGTAATACTTAAATCATGTCATCCTACTTTGACGTCTAATAGTATGTGTGTAGTGTTAGTTAGTGTGACGTTTTTGAAGATAGAATATCGTATAAGTAACCTATCTACACTTTTTTACATATAATATCATTGTGTATATGCATGACTTTTCATGCGATCAATTGACACGAATTTTAGATCCACACCGACCACTCGTACGTGCGTTATTGTACCGTCTTTGAAGATAGAATGTCGTATAAGGAATGTATCTATCTACACTTTTTTACATATCATAGTGTATGGGCATGATTTTTTTATGTGATCAATCGTCACGATTTTTAGATCGATCGTACCGGCCAATCGTACCGTATATGGGGCCCTTAATGCGCTGGTCGACAGACGATCAAGCTCAAGCTGAGCGCGCGCCGCTTGTCGACAACGTTGATTTATTTATAATTAAGTGAAGATTGTAATATAAGCCTGCCTTGTTGGTCAAAGACTTTCTTTCTTTTGTGATGTATAAATTATGTGTGGAACTTTTTTGAGTGTACTATTGAACTTAATGTTTATGGCTTTGAATGAACTGAGGGCCTAGACAGACAAGTGGCATTGTAGAATAGATAGAGAAAACGAATAGATTGTCAAATGTATGGATATGACATAAGCTTTCGCTAAACAGTTTGACATCTCCATACATTTGACAATCTATTCGTTTTCTCTATCTATTCTACAATGCCACTTGTCTAAGGGGGTAGATATGTTTTAGACTTTATGTTTATGAGGTATGGTTTTCAATGAACAGAAATTAGAAATCTTACCTATAATATTACGATAAGATTAAAAAAAAATTTAAACAATAAAACTCTTAAATACCCAAAGAAATTAATATTTGGCTAGATGTAGCCTTCTATCAACTAAAGACATTTTGAAACCAGTCCAGCATTTCCAGAGATTACAACTTACAAACAAATAATGTAGATAATAATTAATTAGAAATATGTTCTTTATGCTCCAATATGTAATTATGAAATTAATTAAAAATGTTTTTTTTTCTCTTGTTACAGGTATGGCTCTGTTTCTATCTTTAGAATTATATTTTGGTAAGTTTTATTAGAAATTAATGAGTCTCATTAATGAATAAATTTGTGGTGTACGTTGTTCTTTGATCATGCATTTCGTATATTTTTTCTTTGTTTAAAATGTTTATACATATGTAGGTAGTAGGTATGTATAATAATAAAATAAAAAGAGGAAGAGTTTGCTAAAAAGAAAATAAGTCGATGTCATTAGTGTCTGATATCTAAGTACATATTTTTTAACAGCTTTCCCAAACATAATTGTATATTTTTTTAATAAGAAAATTTCCTGGAAATACACATTCAATAATAAAAATCATTTTCTTAAAAAATACACTGTTGAATGTATCTGACTCAAGCTATACTAACTATAATAACTTGCTAATGCAAGTTAACCATTTAAGCACCGAAGTTGGACCTGGAAAAATCATAAGTGTTTTTCATCGAAAACACTTATATACTTACCATATAATTTATTTATATATAAACTTATAAGTAAAACTAATAAACAACATCGCTACACTAATTCCTAACTTTTACTTACGGGAAACTTGTCATAAATAAATCTTGGCGGGTGGTCTTCAATAAATATTTTACGACTGACTGTATATTTTGAGATGTAATGATATAGTTAGGAATGGTTAAGTGCTTACAACTTGATATACATATAAACAAGTGTGTTCGTGGTCATGTATAATACCAACAGGAAGGGGCCCAACAGGGCCAATGCCTGCCAGGGTTGCGGAATGTTTATAATAGTAACCGTGACCCTGGAACATAAAGGGCAATCGAAGGAACATGAGTGGGTTTTAGTCAGTAAAAGTCTGACACACCCCCGCCGCACCCAGGACAGGAGCAGTCATTTGATGATTTCCCACTCACCAAAAAAAAAAAGTATAATACCAGCTTTTAGTGGATTTCACAAATCTTTCTCTCTTCACTTTATTTTGAACAGGTACTAGCTGTCCCCCGCGGTTTCACCCGCGTTATATCAGATTTTTGGTTACTAAAAGAAGAAGATAAAAAGTATTCTATGTCCGTCTCCTGGTCCTACGCTACCTCCCCACCAATATTCAGCCAAATCGGTTCTGCCGTTCTTGAGTTATAAAATGTGTAACTAACACGACTTTCTTTTATATATATATATATAGGTTCAACACGATTTGGCTAGGAGTAGGAAAGTCAAGCTTTGCATCTATTTTCAAGGCTTAGCAAATTTCAAATTTCTTTGTTAATGAACTAAGCCAAAGAGTTCAATGCTTTTTCTTTCCATTTATTCAAGAAAGGACCGAAGATAAAATTTAGTTTGGTCCTGTTAAAATGAAGATACTCAATTTCATTTTGATAGAAAATTTCGACGCGATTAAAAACATGACGACTAAATATGCGTCGAGTAACGTCAGGCACTGACTAATTAGACAGGTTTAACCAAACTAAAATTTATTTATGTCCTTTTCTTGATGATATACAAAAAAACTAAACTTAGATTTAGAAGTTTGTGAAGGGAATCGAATACCGCATTTTTGCTTCCCCTTCTCTTATGTTCTTATGTTCGCACTAATTTTCGCCACAAATTAGCCGACGAAACTACACGGACGTGTTGGGAATAGATATTGCTAATTAATAATAAACGCTGCTTATAACTGTTGTTTCGTTTTCTTGAAGGGATAGCAGTGAATCGACAAAAGTAGTTGGCCTTGTAAATGGTAAATGGTCTTTTTAGCCCCGCTAGTCTGAGAGCATCAGACTAGCGGGGCTAAAAAGGCCATTTCAGCAGATCATATTATTATTATATATACAATGTGTCCGAGCATGGACTAGCGATATTCTAAACACTTAAATATAAGCTATATTAAAGTACAATTACACTCTAAGCGTGGGTCCAATTCACTTCCCTGCTACGGGGCAGCCATTTTGTTTTTTTTGTTGAACTATTCCATATGAAAATACAAATAAAATCATATCTCTCTAAGTTTTTGTGATACTGAGATAAAAATAGGCTTATTTGAAAGGCAACCATATTATCTACCGTTTACATTACAAAACAATGTGTTCCCAATTTCATAACTTTGAAAAAAAAATGTGAAAGTCGAAAAAATTAATAAAAAATTATGCAATTCAAACAATTATTGTATGAATTGCATAATTCTTTAGGAAGTGATTTGGACCCACGTTTAGAGTGTAATTGTACTTTAATATAGCTTATATTTAAGTGTTTATAATATCGCTAGTCCATGCCCGGACACACTGTATAGCTGGATACTAATGTTTTACGTGAAGCGACTGCCTATCAGACCTCTACAACCCAGTAACTGGGCGACACGATACCCCTTGGTAAGACTGGTCAGACTTCCTGGCTTCTGACCACAGCGACTTAAAGTGCTTTCCGAGACCCGGAATGTGATGTGATGTTCAAGATAAACTTAAAGACAGACATACGTCATATATATCTATCTCTAATTAGATAGACAGACATACAGCCACAGTAAAAAATATGAAATTTTAAACAGAAATTCCACAAACCAAAGTCCTCCTCAAAAATAACAAGAAAATCTCCTCGAAAATCATGTAAAAAAAAATCGTAAAACCAGGTCAAACATCCGACGCTGTTTTACCTACATAATATTTAAATACGTATTAGTAAATAAAATATAACATCGGCGTGTCAAAGTAACAACTCGTGTTTCGCAAGTCGGTTAAAAATTCCATGTCGGCACATCAATTTGCATCAATCAACAGCCGTCGATATTACCATAAACCTCCTTCGTTGTAAAATAAACTTTAACTGCTTGTGTTAAGGTGTATTTCGGTGCGCAAGCCGTCGGACCGATATAATTTGATACAGCCGCATTGTATAATGAATGATTGAGTTGAGGTTTTGCGGGATGGTTCCGTAGGATTCGAGTTTGTTTAGGGAATTAGCTGTGTAGGATCGCGGTTTCTGATTTCACATTTATGATAGAATTTTGTATTAGTTTTGTCGTATTTATTTTTAAAGTATTAGAATTTTGAAATAAATGTCTGAAGAGAATATTCAATTAATTATAAATATTCTGATTGCAATTTTTATCTCAATGACTGAAAACTAGTGAAATGTTTTAAAAGAGTAAGTAGAAATATATTATGTAATGAATACGTTGTACTTTGTTGGTAAATGATAATTGTTGTTGTTATTGGGTGCTGATAATCAGTTAATAATAAATAATAATAATACCAGCCTATAACTGTCCCACTGCAGGGCAAAGGCCTCTAAAAGTTCATCTTAGACATCACAGACATCGGTGAAGGAAAACATCGTGAGGAAACCTGGACTTGTAGTTAATATTAGTCCGAAATCGCCAACCCGTCTTGAGCAAGCGTGGTGATCAATGCTCGTGCCTTCTCTGTATGAGATAATCAGTTGTGGATATAAAATAAAATGAAGACTATAATAAATCCACACGTTTTACCAGTATATGAGTAATAAAGTCGGTTAAAAATCCGTCAACAGTCAGTAATCTTTCCGTGAAAATCGGCTCTGTGGTTTACCATTAAAATAATTTTGGTAAAATTCAGTACTACGACCGGAATACTAATAAAATTCAGAGGCTTTCATTTAAATTCGACATTCAAAAGAAGTAACTGACAAAAGCAAGTGACAAAATGACTACGATTTCATATTATTCCAGGCAGAAAAATAATCTCAAACCGGGGTTGCGGCCTTGTTGCGGCATAGTTCTAAGAGCTAGTTACAGCGTCCTCGGAACTTAAAGCGAAACCCAAGGAACATGGGTGGGTTTTAGTCAGTAAAAGTCCGTCTCCCTCCGGGAGAAGTTATTGATGATTTCCCACCTATAAAAAAACCGCGTCACATAGAAATCTCGTCCTAGGCACCACGAATCAGTTCCAGCTTACGGAACCCTAATTCTGCAGCAGATGTCCACATTCACAGCTTCCAGTTGGCACCTGTTCCGCTTCACGTCCGGACCTGTTTCAACACGTCTTGTTTTCTGCCTTTATTTTAAAATGGCGTTCATAGGTATAAGTATGCGAGGATTTACTCAGGAGAGTTCCTTGAAAATTTTATTGTAAATGTGTTTTTATTAAGTAGCTGTTTTTGTTTACCTGTCCTAGATTTGTTAACGACTAGCGAATGATTGTGGCTTTGTATGTGATGAAGTCCTGAAAATCTGGTCTATCTTAAGAATCTGGCTGTTCTAAATAAAAAGTTTTCAATTTCTATACCTGTCACTGTTACACTACCGTCAAACGTCAAGTGCACGTGTCTATTTATCTCGTTGTTAGTCACCACTAACTAAGAAAAAAATACATAAAACTATTACTATCTGTTACTATTAGTAACTGTTAAAACTATCCCATGACCAGTCACGTTTTCTTTGATAACTTAAATAAACAGTAGGCGAGGCGAGTTGGATAATAAAATAAACTGATATTGATAGATTCACTATTGACTATCTTCGACAAAGTTGTAGGTAGCTGACATTCACCTAAAGTGGACGTTGGGTTGTTAAACTTCAATAAATTATATACAAACAGACATCTTCAAGGTTTCTTTATTTATAAATGTAATCTATAAAGTGGGGGGTATCGAAAAGTGTAAGTACAGTATGCGCAAACCTGTACCAGACACACAGGCATCATTATCTCCCTAGCCTTTTCCCAACTATGTTGGGGTCGGCTTCCAGCCTAACTGGATTCAGCTGGATACTAGTGTTTTACGTGAAGCGACTGCCTATCAGACCTCCACAACCCAGTAACTGGGCGACACGATACCTCTTGGTTAGACTGGTGAGACTTTCTGGCTTACCCGTAACGACTGACCGGACAGGCAATCAGACAATAAGATAAACAGATAGACAAAGCCCCGCAATTTTAGTATCATTTCATCGAATTGAAATAAACTGATGGTCTACCTTAGTATTAAATGGTCAACGGCGCCTGTAGATATCTGCCATACAAGACGTTATGAAGATGTGTTCCATTTCAGAGGCAAAGACGATATGAAGATATATCCTGTAACCTTATTTTGCTGTGCCTTACAAGGTCACACACACACACACACACGCACACACACACACACACACACACACACACACACACACAAACACAAACATAAAAATTTTCACATTTATTACATCAGTAGGACACATTCCGCAGTCCAAGCTTGTTTGAAAAAACAATAGTTAAGTTACCTCTTCTAGTTCCAACTAATCTCCCAACATCAAGGTACAAATAAATTGCCTTTCGCGGCGCATGCGCACCTTGTTGTTAACTCGTTGCCATGCAAGGTCGGCTTATGTAAGTCTAATATAATGTGCATATGTTGTCTGTGTTGGAAGGCCATCTTGTTTATAAAGAATATTTGGATGTTGAAGGAATTCTTTGGTGGTTTAGTTGGTCTTTGTTCGAATGTAAGTCTACTGAGATGGTGGTTTAAAAAGTATGGTTTAGTGATAACTAGCTTTTGCCCGCGGCTTTGCCCGCGTGGATGTCGGTTAAATATCGCATTTTCAAGAGAACTCTTCAAAAGTTCGGAATAAAAACTATCCTATGTTCTTTCTCAAGGTCAACTCTATCTCTGTACAAAATTTCATTAAAATCAGTTCAGTGGTTTAGACGTGAAAGCGTAACAGACAGACATACAGAGTTACTTTCGCATTTATTATATTAGTAGGGATATCAGGGGTGTTTTCTATTTGCATATATTATTGTATTACAAGACACTCTCTCCTTCTTAAAAGAATGGTTGCCTGCAAGCATCCATTTCTGTCTCATGTCTGAACATGTATTTTTATTTACATTGGTTTTGTTTTATTTACGTACACATTTCCAGTATTTACTTATTACTATTCAAGAAATACAGCCCTGTGACACACGGAGGGGCAGAAAGACAACAGAGTCTAAATAATAAAGTCGTGTTTAAGCTCCTTTTGATTACTAAAGCCAAAATACAATTAAAGCCAAGATAAGTTAAGATTTGCTCTAACATCAGGCCCTAGCAGAATACCAGCGCTGCAATATTTATTGTTTTAAATAACGCTGCATATGCTGAATTAGGAGTCTTTTTGGCCTCAATCAAAATCTTCAGCAAGAATTTCAGCGGCCAATCACGTAAGCAAAAATTCTGACGAATGGTTGATCATCAACCTGTCACGCAATTTTTCATCTAACTACCTACCTCACACAAGCCAGCCCCCCTAGACAAGTGGCATTGTAGAATAGAAAACGGAAACGAATAGATTGTCAAATGTATGGAATTGACAAAAGCTTTCGCTAAACAATTTGACATCTCCATACATTTGACAATCGTTTTCGTTTCGCTATCTATTCTACAATGCCACTTGTCTAGGGGGGCTGATTTAATTACGAGTATTACGACCACGTCCATTGTTGGCTTCCACAATTAGTTGCGCAGGAGTGCCTCTCTAGTCACGAGGAGATAAAGGCTAGAAGATGAATGTGCCAGATTAGGAGTACAACGTGATTAAATAGGTACTTTACTACTACTTACTGAAGTTACGGAGAGAATGTAAATGTTGGGATTATTTGAAAAGTGTAGCTGGGTTTAGGTTTGAAGATTTTGTAACTACATGCTGGTGTTGTATGTTTATTTACTCAAGTTGTACTACAAAAAATAAGTTCTACACATAAACTTATTTTCTTATAGATGGCATGGTTGGCGCAGTGGCTGAGAGATCGCTTTGCTTTGTTTGTGCTGCGAGTTCAATTCCAGCACGGTGCAAATATTTGTATGAGTCTGGTTGTTTGTGTGAGTTTAAGTGTTTGTAAACTCACCCACGCTACAGGGGAAATTGTTAGTACTTATGAGGTAAAATAAAAAAAAAGTGGTGCATTGAATCCACCTTTTGCAAAGCAAGTAATAAATAAAAATAATAATAATAAAATGTTATGTTTTTTATATTTTTTAATGTTTTTGTTTTTTATAAGTAATAATATTTAAAAATGTTAATAATGTGTAAAAAAATAAATAAATGGAAATACATAATAATAATATTCTAAATAATTTTAGAGGAATATGTTAGGTAGGAGTACTAAGGAGTTTGTGGATTGGCTTATTTTGGCAGACCATTAGCTTAAATGGTGCGACTTTACTATTTCACTTCAAAATCTGCGTACTTGGATAATACAAACTATACTCAAGACTTAAGTATTAAAATACAGTTAATATTGCAATGCATCGAATACGTAAAAAAATTGCCAAATAGGTACGCCAAGGAAAGTCACACCATAACGTTGTGCACTAAACTACAATTGTAAAGAATAGCTAATTCAATTTGACCTTGTACAGGTCCAAATTAATTTAAAATAAATTTATGTTTTTAATTATTAATTTATAGGACATTAACACTTTATAAATGTCGAAACCAACGACCACAAAATAAACACTGCATAAAGAGCTATTGCGTAAGCATTTAAATTTTATTTGTAAGTTATTAAGGAGTAAGAAGAAGAAAAAATGTGTCATATTGAGATGTTAATAGAGTTTAATATCATTAGATTGGCGATGCATAATAAAGTTCATTCATGTTTTAAATATCAAGGTCGGATAGGGCTTAATTATACGCACACTACGGAAAACTATTTTAGTATACCTTGCAGATTCCATACTTTCATGTGAATCAAGCATTTATACAACATGTCCCGGAATAAACGCACACCACCAGACACCCCAATTACAATATTATGACTATTATAATCATAATACGTACACTGAATTTTTATTATTATGTTTAAAACACTGTTTTTTTTTATAAATTAGTTGTACAGATAATGGGAGAAAATTATAGTCACATTACAAATCTACGCATGCACACAGTCGCACTTGCATAAGGGTCTAGCGTAGTAGGTATTTCATTCATTTTAGTTTGTTTTGACTGTACAGCGGAAGTGTGACAGCAGTTTACGTAGTTAGTTGTAATTATTTTTGTGATAAAATACCTATATTAAAAATAACAAAAATCGATTCAGTAAACGATTCTGAACAAACTATTTTCTCAAAGTGCATTAATTCAGTTACACATTGTAAATGCCCAACTTTGTTTGTTGTTCAATCTGTTACACTTTTACGGCTAAACCATTGAATCGATTCTAATCACATCTGGTATAGAGCTTGAACCACCAGGAAAGACTTTGTGGTCTTTATCTTCAAAGTTTTTAAAGATATACAACGAGAAAGCTTATCCGTACTAATATTATAAATGCGAAATTATCTCTGTCTGTCTGTCTGTCTCTTCTTCACGCTTAAACCACTGAACCGATTTGAATGAAATTTGGTGCAGATATAGTCTGGGACCCGAGAAACGACATAGGATAGTTTTCATCCCGGAAATCCCGGGAACGGAAACTATTTTTCTAGAGCTAGTAATGAATAAGAAAAAGTCACAACTACTTACTCAGTATTGAACCTACAACTTCACGCATGACCGGCGCTTATCTTAACCACAGACCACCACGTCGACTGACACAAAACAAATCGTTTCAAAATAACTTGCTTACACAAAACTAATTTCTTCAAAACGCTGTCAGTTCCACATACTAAACGTTTAATTATCTCCTGTAAACAAATAACCAACACTTAAGATAATGACGAGCCCTCAAAGTTCAAACAAGTTTTTAACTCGGAAACCTGCGGGATAAACAAACTTACAACTATTTTAACACCTCCATAACTGAGTTTAAACAGTCATCAAAGGAAGTCAGTTGTTTGTAGTTAAAAGTTATTTTTGGGAGTGGACAGTGCGCCTGCTCGAATTCAGGCTGGACAAAAACGTGTCTTTTTTTTGTTTGTAAATTTCGATCACTAATATATCGATGTTTGTAGATGTATGTTTATTATGTAAAAGTAGCTGACCATGAAAGACGTTTGACCTATCAAACGAAACCGGTATACAACGCATTCATTTTCTTTTTTTTTTGGTATTCTGCTATTTGCGATGTAGACGTAACCAACAGTTTCAAGATAGTAAATTCAGTCCAGCCAGCCAGCCTAATGCGATCGGCAAGGTTTTAAATACAAAAATTTAGAATAAAAAAATACAGTTGCAAATAGCTTGTTCTGTTGACGTCTGTACGTAAAAAAACAATTAGCATTGTTTTGTTTAATTGCTCAAAATAGTGTTTATTTCTGTCAGACTTAAAATAATAGTGAATTAATTGCTTCTAATTGCCAACGTGAATGTTTAATTATTTTCACAAACAATAGAGATTTTAAAAACAATTTCCAATTTTAACGAGTTGCAATTCTGTTCACACTAGCTAATGAAACAATATGAGAACTTTTTTACAAAAAAGAGAACTATTTATTAATTAAGGCATCGCTACTGTTTTGCAAAAAGAAATGGACGCTATCTTCATTGTTTTTGCCTTTCCCAAGTCCTGATTTCTGTTAGAACAATAACCTTTATTTGGCACACATTTACACAAAACAAACGATTTCTTCGTATTCAAATATCCAAATATCTTACATACTTGAATCTATAAGGCGGTGGACATGAAGTTAGCGGACGCCGTGCTTTTTAATGCATAGGTTTATAATAGAACTAACCGTCTAGTCTCCCTGTGATTTAAGGACCCAGTAATTTTGTTGATTTTAATCCGTGGCTCTTAGCAATCTCTGTTTTCGCCAATTGTAATTGCTTGGTTCAGTCTTCATGCCTCAGCTTTCATTTCTCGTCGTATTTCTGGTACACTCCACTGTTGGTTCTGGTTTTCAGGAAGTGCAGTAGCTGGTAATAGTGTGACGGGATTGATGATTGCGGATTGGGATTGATCCAATAAAAAAAAACTTTGTAGTAGTCTCACCACTCTTCCACCGCTGCCGCGCCGCTCTCGCTTACTTTGTGGCCGCAGCTTAGGAGGCTCCTCAATTTTACAGAGTCCCACTTAGAAATGCTCTTTGATGCCGCTTTGATATTTGAAACTCTGTTGAAGATTGTCCTTTCGTAATCGTTTATAGTTTGTTAGACATAGAGAAGATTGTGTAATATGTGTAGAACACATGAGAGTATTTCAATTTCATGACACATTATTGTGTTATTGTTTCAATGTTTCAGTTGTATAATTTGCCTATCTATTCTTATATGCTATAAAGATTTTATTTTGTTTGTTTATGTGGCGTAATTTCTGAAGTCTTCAGTCGAAATAGCTTTAATTTATAGAAATCTTTCTATAAATGTTAACCAGAATTTTGAAGAATAGTATAAACCTCACTACGACTCACGGGAGTAAATCAGAGACCGAAGAAAAGGGAAAACCGGGGGGCAGCTAAACTATCATTGTTTTTAAAGCATCGCCAAACTATATAACAACCGTACAGATTAAAACAATTTTTTACAAAAAAAAATGTTCTGGCCGTGTCACTTTTAGCTAAGCGATTTTCAATATTTTTAGTTTTATTACTCAATACTGGTTTCCGTAAACTTTGTCCACATGAGCCAAACAGCCCATCGGTTATGGTCACTAACCGTTCAAATGAAACGTGGGCGTAACCCGAAAAATAACCTGACTTGAATGGACTAAAATAGTAAACCAATGACTAATTGAAACAAACAAGTTAGGATAACGGTTGCTGTTATATTATAAACTTGAAATTAGATTGCGGTTGTGGTGGATTAATTTGCATTTTACTTATAAAATATTACCTATAATTTGATAGCATTCTTTTGCATTCTTTTTAGTCTAAGCAGAGCTTGTGTTATGGTAACCAGACAACTGAAATACATACTTTGGTATATAATTTTATAAATATATGTCGGCGCATATTAGATGCCAATGTCAAGAGTGACAGCTTGTCACTGTCACTCTAGCGGAGCGTCGAGTCGATGGTAGCGGGGCGGCCATCTTGATACGGCAGATCCTAGAGAGCGGTCGCAAGCGCACCACGGTTTTCGACGAATCGCTATCCATCGTCCTAATCAAAGTTCATTTTATAAGTGATTGAGTGTTAATTAAAGCCTTAGTGATTGTTGTTACATAATTGTAGTATTATTTCAAGTAAAATTGTTTAAGTTTCCAAGACAAAGCTATTAATTCAAATTACCCTACTTGGACTACCCACATACCCACACTGCACGATGAGTAATTCTGATGAAGGCCGTCCTGAGCTTATATCAGTAGTGGGATGCGATGGAAACCAGAATGAAGCAAAGCAGTCGGATTCTAGAACTGCTGAGAAGCTATTAAGCAGCATGGAAGCGTTGCTTTCCCGAGTTTTAGCAGCCCAACAAACACCGCTCCTGAGTACAAATCGTACAATTCTTTTAAAGTTTGACCCGGAGGAGCCCGACTCGGACATTGATGGATGGTGTAAAGTGACTGATTTCATTGTGCAAAATAAAAATCTGGAAGGTGTTAATTTACTGATGGCGTTGACAGAGGCGCTGAAAGGTAGTGCAGCAGCGTGTTTAACGAAGCTTAATTTAGACGCTATTACATGGGAATCAGTAAGAGAAATCCTCATTGCAAGATTTTCGAAACCTAAACTTTTGCAAGACTATTTCGATGAAGTGTTACGGTTCCAGATAGGTGCTAAAGAGACTGCGTCTGAATCTGCTCTTCGGTTATGGAATCTCATCGAACGAATACCTGAAAGTATGATGCCTGAGAAGGTAATTACGGGATTTGTGATATCTGTGTTGTGCCAGAAGGACAGCTTGATACGTCGTGAGTTAAACGCACAAACAATAACGACACGAGCTCAGTTATTTCGAGTACTTGGCGGAGTATCACTTAAGCGACGCATGGACACCGAAGAACCTGAAGCAAAACGTGCTCGTATGATGGAGAAATTCACCGGAAAATGTCACTATTGTGGGTTAACCGGACACCGTATCGCCGATTGTAGAAAACGTCGAGACGAAACTGGAACGAAGTCGCAAGATGCTTCGAGTTCATCGCGAGCCGCGGAGAAAAGGACGACCCCGACCTGCTACAAGTGTGGTCAGCCTGGTCACGTGGCGACTGTCTGCCCAGATAAGAAGAACGGCAGTGAAGCTGCAGTCAAGGAGGTCCATCAGTGTCAGCACCGGCCCTCTAGGAGTATCTTGGAGACATCTTCTGGTGAGCGAGTTCCTTTCTTATTTGATAGTGGATCATCATGTTCTCTACTAAAGGAAAGCTTTTGTGACAAACTTTCGGGTACTGTGCGTAAAAACCTCGTTTACCTGAGTGGCATAGGCGGTGAAGACATTCAATGTACCACTCAAATTCAAAGCGATGTGATCATTGATAAACTTCCAGTTAATTTAACTTTTCACGTAGTTCCTGAGAGGCTCATTTCTGATCCGATTATAGTCGGGAGAGATATTTTTGATCAAGGCTTGTGTGTTAAAATCGATAATGATAATCTCATGTTCTTTTCTAAGAAAGCGAGCCACCTTTGTGATTTAAAACTAAATAAGCCGGATTTTACTAAGATCAACACGGATTTGCTAGGCCAGAATAGGGAAGTGCTAATATCAATCTTAAACAAATATTCCGACTATTTTACCGAAGGTGTTCCTTCTCGTAGAGTAACGACAGGCGAATGTCAAATTAATTTAATAGACCCTCACAAAACCGTGCAACGATGCCCTTATCGCCTAGCACCGGCGGAAAAACTTATAGTCAGGGAAAAAGTTCAGGAATTACTTGATGCTGGGGTCATACGCGAAAGCGCTTCCCCGTTTGCTAGTCCAATACTATTAGTTGAAAAGAAGGACAAATCGTATAGGATGTGTGTGGACTATAGAGAATTAAACTCCAATACGCGACCCGAACACTACCCTCTGCCACGTATTGAGGAGCAGATAGATCAGCTGGCTGGGGCTAACTATTTTTGCTCTCTCGATATGGCATCAGGGTTCCACCAAATTTTGATGCATCCTGATTCCATAGAAAAGACCGCATTCGTTACACCTGAGGGGCAATACGAGTATCTTGCTATGCCCTTCGGGTTGCGAAACGCTCCCTCTGTGTATCAGAGATGCATAACTAGGGCTTTGAATCACTTAAAAGACAAACCACTCATATATATGGATGATGTTTTATGCTACTCGTCTGGCATTACTGAAGGTTTGCAGCGTCTAGATGATAGTCTAAGTGCCTTAACGGAGGCTGGATTTACATTCAACCTCCAAAAATGTAAATTTATGACCCAAAGAATAGATTATCTAGGATATTCCCTTCAGGCTGGCGAGGTTAGACCTAACTCTCGTAAAATACAAGCATTGGTAGATGCCCCTCAACCAAAAACTGCTACTCAGGTCCGACAGTTCCTGGGGTTAGCCTCGTACTTCAGAAAATTTATTCCTAATTTCACACGTATTGTAGGACCATTGTACCCTCTAACAAAGCTAAAAGGACCTATTACATGGGCTCAAAAACATGAAGAAATACGGAACGATATAATACGCATACTCACATCTGAGCCAGTTTTAATTATTTTTGACCCTGAATTGCCAGTAGAGTTGCACACCGATGCTAGCTCTGATGGATACGGAGCAATTCTCATACAACGGATAAATAATACACCGCACGTTGTGGAATATTATAGTCGTCGAACCTCAGATGTTGAGTCTCGATACCACTCGTACGAACTGGAGACGTTGGCTGTTGTACGAGCGGTCGAACACTTTCGCCATTATCTTTACGGTCGTCATTTTGAGGTCTATACGGACTGTAATTCGCTCAAGGCATCCAAATCAAAAAAAGATCTCACTCCTCGTGTCCACAGGTGGTGGGCTATCTTACAGGCCTATGACTTCGAAATTATCTATCGCGAAGGTCGCGGAATGGAACATGCGGATTATTTCTCGCGTAATCCTCTTCCTGATGTTAGTGTCAGTGGTATAGCCTACGGGAGCCCGCTGACACAGCAAGTTCAGTATGTCGAATTACATCACGATTGGCTTTCAGTCGAACAAAAGCGTGACAGCGAAATACAAGACCTTATCTCAAAGCACGACAGCAATAGTTTCCCCGACACTGTAGCTCAAACGTATGATGTAAGAGATAGTATCCTATATAGGAAAATCGTTCGTAATAAAACGGTCTCTTGGTTGCCAGTAGTTCCCCGTTCTTTAATTTGGACACTAATAAACCACGTTCATAATGAGTTACAACATTTAGGCAGGGATAAAACTTTAGATAAGCTCTATGAGCAGTATTGGTTTCCCGAAATGTCAAAATGCGTGCGTAAATTTATCGACTCGTGCATTATTTGCAAAGCATCAAAGGGTCCATCTGGAGCTCAACCCGTTCAGCTTCACCCGATCCCCAAAGCTTCGGTACCGTGGCACACAATACATATTGATTTTACGGGAAAGCTTAGTGGGAAAAGTGATCGAAAAGAATACTGTTCAGTGATTATCGACGGTTTCACTAAGTATATCTTGCTAGAGCATACTGCTTCTCTTGACGCTAAAAGCGCGGTACACGCGTTGCAGAAAGCAGTCCATCTTTTTGGTGCGCCTAAAAGGATCATAGCGGATCAGGGTCGTTGCTACGTAAGTTCCGATTTTAAGAATTTTTGCGGCGAACATAAGATAGATCTCCATTTAATTGCGACTGGATCTAGCCGGGCTAATGGCCAGGTCGAGAGGGTTATGCGGACCCTCAAAAGCCTGTTAACCATTGTTGAAAACGACCCAAATAAGACGTGGCGGGATGAAATAGGAAACATTCAACTCGCGCTTAACAGCACCCGATCATCCGTAACCAAGTATTCCCCTACAGAACTTATGTTAGGTATTCGTGCTCAGTCGTTAGGTATGTCTAAGCTAAATTCAGAAGCCCATGGTCAACCAGAACGTCTTAACCTCGATGTTGTGCGGAATGATGCATCTGCCAATGTCCAAAAGGCCGCGGAAAACGAAACAAAACGATTTAATCAAGGACGGGCAAAAGTTAAAGCATTTTCAAAAGGTGATTACGTTTTCCTCAAAAGCAGTGAACGAAACCAGACAAAATTGGACAGAAAGTTTAAGGGTCCATTTGTCATAACAGCGGTACTAAATAACGATCGGTATGAATTAAAAAGATTAGGTAGTTCTCCTCGAATTTATAAGTACGCCCACGAGAATTTACGCTCAGTACCTCATGGACACGAAGGTTTGCTCGAGGTAGCTTCTAACCTTTTATATTATGATGAGGCCGAGTCGGCGCCAGAGGATGTTGATGCTGGAAATGATTTGTTGTCTACGAATGACACTGACACCTTGACTGCATGCTCTGACACTATAACCGCCGCCTCTTCTACTATTACCGGTAATTCAGACACTCTCAGTGCACACTCTGATCCTGAGACATGGGATGTAGATGGTGAAATCGAAATTTGGGCTGAACAGGATATTCCGCAATCATAGGTAGGTTTTATGTCTTGCATTTATCTGTTGGTTATTGTCAGCATTATTCAATCCGGAATTGTCCGGCCTAAAGGAGAGTGTCGTCCGGGCCATACCCAGTGGGGTTGGTTGAAGGGATGCACTCGTCCGATCCAGAAGTGATACCCTTATAGTCTATCCTGGTCGGAGAGACAGTGTCGTCCGGGCCATACCCTGTGGGGTTGGTTGAAGGGATGCACTCGTCCGATCCAGAAGTGATACCCTTATAGTCTATCCTGGTCGAAGGGACAGTGTCGTCCGGGCCACACCCAATAGAGGGTTGGTTGAAGGGATGTACTCGTCCGGTCCAGATGTGTTACAGTTGGTTGACAAGTGGATGGGGACAGTGTCGTCCGGGCCAGACCCATTACGGGCTGGTTGAAGGGATGCACTTGTTCATTTCAATGCCTGGTTGTGATTGACTCTGTGTTTGATGGTTCAATTCAAAACTCATGTGAAATCCTGTAGTAGGATGGACGAGCGGGCGTCTTGGTGATTAAGCATTGTTTGTTCCAGGAATACAATAGCGCCCGAGGACGGTCGTATGTCAGTCTGGCCGTGTCGGCGCATATTAGATGCCAATGTCAAGAGTGACAGCTTGTCACTGTCACTCTAGCGGAGCGTCGAGTCGATGGTAGCGGGGCGGCCATCTTGATACGGCAGATCCTAGAGAGCGGTCGCAAGCGCACCACGGTTTTCGACGAATCGCTATCCATCGTCCTAATCAAAGTTCATTTTATAAGTGATTGAGTGTTAATTAAAGCCTTAGTGATTGTTGTTACATAATTGTAGTATTATTTCAAGTAAAATTGTTTAAGTTTCCAAGACAAAGCTATTAATTCAAATTACCCTACTTGGACTACCCACATACCCACACTGCACGATGAGTAATTCTGATGAAGGCCGTCCTGAGCTTATATATATATGTAGTATAAATAAATTACACCCAGACACAGAACAAGCGATCATGCTCATCACAGAAAGTTTGTCCTCTGAGGGAATCAACCCACGACCTCCGGCTTAGCAGTCAGGGTCACTAACCACTAGACCGACAGGCCCGACAAAGAAGTACTTATTGGCACAGAGTAGTAGAAAAAAAGACACGTAAAAAAATGAAGTTGCCTCATCCAGAATAAAGAACTTTACGAACGACAATCTATTTCATTACATTACACGTTAGCGAGCGAACCGAATCCAAAAGCTAGTAGTACATTTCTTTACGCCTGTAAAGTAGTACACAATACTACAATAGCGGACTTATAATGTCCAAGAGTATTTCTCCAAGGCCTTGAGTTTACCATCTAGTGGTGCGTGGTCCTACTTACAAATACTTGTCGTGTACTCATTATCGAGTGCAGGACCGATGCCAAGACACGGAATGAGATGGGGTGGCCCATTTACAGGGCCTTGTACGGGGACGGGGACACCTAACTAGGGACGTGTGTTTAGATTTTTACGAAGTTAGCCTGAGGTATCGTCGTCCATAAATTTATAAAATGTTAAACTGACTGACTAGTTGGTGATATATCAGCTCACAGCCATGAAACTGGGAGGGTGTGATCTTTGTCACTAAGTATCGTGTCATTAAGAAAGTATTTTTGGAATTTTCAACCTTAAAAGTGTAAAATTGAGGATGCAGGATTCGACATCCACGCGGGTGAAGCCGTGAGCGAAAGCTAGTTTGTTATAAAATCTTAAAAAGTATTCGCAAATCCATCAACGTAAGTACTACCCGATTATGTTATTTGTTATCCACAATGTAATTCTTTAAAAGACCAGTCCTTAATTAAACTTACGTCCATGTTGCTTCTTCAGTATGAGCGTGACAAGTATGTTTGTAAATACAGCTACTAGAAATATCTAGGGCGAGACAAAAAAATGTGAGTCAAAGACCATCGAAAAAAAAAACAGAAAGTTCTCACAAAGATATTAACTTACAAAGTGGTCACATATGGCCATAATCCTTACACGGGTACTTCCTTATTATTCTTTTGAATGAACTCGGTCAACGCGACATGATTGTGACAACGTAACAAGTGAAAACATTTTGTCACATTTTTATATTGTAATTTGGCTTAAAAAGCAGTAATTGCTGTGTCATTAGTAGTGATATCTTGGGGTGGATACTAGTTTAAGGCCTTAGTTTCATGTTACCTTTGTAATTTTTTATGAATATAATAATATGAATATTAAACTAATACCACCGTAATGTCATCTTAATGCAAGGCAAAAGCCTCTTCTCACACAGAGAAGGCACAAGCATTGATCAAAACACATGCTTAAGACAAATCAGTGATTTTAGATTTATATTAATTTAATGTAAGTCCAGGCTTCCACACAATGTTTTCCTTCACTGATGTCCTAGATAAACCTAGAAAATACATATGACTTGTAAATACTACATAAGTACCTGACACTACAACGAGTAGTCGACTAACAATATTTTATTACAATCTCGTTACGAAATGCGGTTACCATTCTATGCAAACACGATTTATCTATCAAATATAGGCATTAATACACCACATTGCACCACTCAAAGGGCACCAGATATTTCTAACCACAAAGAGGTCAACAGCTCAACTATGGCCATCTACATGCGAATACAGTTCTATTCATATGTTAATAACTATTCCGTAAAATGTAGGGCGAACCCACTATTATTGTCTTTACGAACAAACCTAGTGTAATGCTAATTTTGTCCTAAATAAACACTATTTTAGCTACATGAGTTATTTTGGTTATTTTTCGTCGTGGAAAGTTAGTCATTAACTTTGTCTAGGTCTGCGTGATTTGGCGCGCTGTGCAGTTATCGTGAAATGTTTGTGTTTTTGTACCTAGTTTAATTTCTATTTTTTGTTGTAAACAAGATTCTTTTAGGTTTTTTCTTGTCTTCGTGTATTTTTTTTAGAAGCAAACTATAGATTGTACTTTTAACTACAGTTATAGAAACACAAATCATCTGATTTCCATTTGAATATAATATAATGTTTGCTCTTTAAAACGCATTAATCCTTTTGCCAAGTTGTCACAATACAGCTATTATTTATGCCGTTTTGATGTTCATAACATGTAATAACATATTTATGACACAATGGTATTTCGGAACTTAGACCGTAAATTGAGCAGTAAACGTCATAATAATCATAAAACTAAAAGTTTCACTTCAAAATCTGTCACATCCTTTGTGTAACGAGTTTAATGAACAGTGTTCCAAAATGTCGAAATGGTGGACAAAAATGCTCGAATAATGGCCCATTAGAAGTAATTACAAACGATTTTATTAAATATTCAGAGCAGACTCTCATTGAATATTCTTTAGCTTCCTTTTCGTTAGGGAAATTGTAAAATCGTTTTTTTGGCGACTAAATCATTACCCTTGGGCTAAAGGCTAATTGTAAGGTCGGCAAAGGGACGATTCAATTCTATTGTATTGTAATTTTTATTGAATCGTTAAAAGCTGGATGTTTTATGCGATAATTAACGTAAAATCTTCTAAGATTAAATTGATATTAAAGAATAGGAAAAAATAATAACGTAATTGACTATAAATCCTTTCTTAGATGTGAGAAACGGAAAAAATAACAAAGAAACGATAATTTATTGTGTAATTTAAATGCAAATCTCATACATTATTTGACGTTAAAGAAGGAAAAGGCTATCGAAATTGATTTCGATTACCATTATTGTTACTTTATTTTTTCTTTGCTAATGGACCTCTCTGTTTTAAGCTTTTGCATCGATAATTTTATGTATATCTATATTAAATGTTATGTATGTTAAATATATTGTCACTACTTTACAATCAACTTTTGTCGGCAATGCAAATGAAATCGTAGATTAAAAGTTTACGCTTGAATAAATTTTGCGATGGCTTTCGGTGTGATGGTTTTGCCGGTAAATCGTACCAAACAAACAGACAGTTACTAAAATACTTAAAATATGATTTGCGGAGACAGACCGTTACAAAAATACTTAAAATATAATTTTAAAATATGATTTGCGTTCTAAATTAGCACGTACGTGGTCATCGACAAAAAACATGATTAATTACACGAAAAAAGGATTAGTTCATTACAACATCAAACGAAACGAGAATAAACAAAAAAAAGTTTCAATAAAAAAATCCTTATCAGGCTACAAAAAGACAGATTTTCCTCAATAAAGTACCTAACCCAATCAATAACTCCGATACGAAAAAGGTAATTACCATCAGGCCTGATAAAACCGTCGTTGGGTAATACCGTCCTTTACCCGAACCTTTCCTCACTGTCCCTATTGTTTCAAATCCCCATCGGTCTGGCCAAAAACATTCTTACAATGACTACGTCGTTTGGGAAGCGGACAAAAGGCACAAATTGTTGCGTTTTCGACAATTTTCGACGATTCTGAATGTCTAGGGGAAATTGTTCGCTGTGTCTCCTGTATATCTATTTATGTGTGGAGTTTTGACGGCATGTACTTATTGCAGGGTATTTTGTATATTTACTGGCTTGTCCTTCGGGTAAGTACCAATGTGACTTTTTCGAATATAAAGTTTATTTTGGACATCACTTACAACCCGTGCTTCGGAAATCACGGTAAGCCGTTCCTGGTTGTCTTTCGCAGAACTTTGAGTCGTTACGGGTAGTCTGATCAGTCGAGCCAAGGGGTATCGTGTGGCCCAGTAACTGGGTTGTGAAGGTATCAGACCTTCACGTAGGCAGGTGCTTTACGTCAAATACTGGTATTCAGCTGAATCCGGTTGCATTGGAAGCGAACTTTAATACAGTTAGGAAAAAGGCTTGGCAGATGACTTGCTATTATCGTCATATACTATTTACATATTTAGATTGTCCTATCAGTCTAGTTTAGTGGTTTGTGACGCTTTGGTTAACACTGTACAGGATCTGCCGTGTTTATGCTTACGGGATCTTCACGGTTCCTTGCGCGGACGTTGTGCGATATTTGTTCTTTTTTTTAATTATAGAAATGAAGTAAGCTAAGAGAAAAGAAAGCAATTACATGTGAAGTCGACCGTTAAGTTTCGGCCAATTCTGTTTAACACTTGCCGCAGCCTTGGCAATGTAAAAAGACAACCATTTCTTTACAACTGATCAAATTACCTCAGCTTAAAAAAATAATCTACATTGTCTATACCACATTAAAGCATAGAACTTTCCTATTCTTATATCCTTTTAACTTGACCTTGTCAGACGCAATGAAAATTTCCAAAAAATAATCTAAAATGACATGGGCTATGAATAAATTCCTTCAAACCATTATCGACTGACAAATCCTAGAAAAATACATTCCGAAGTCGTCCATAGACTTCATTCATCATCTTTGAACGTGAAGTGAATGTGTTATTCAAATTTTGAAACGGGTGCTGGCAGGTTGCTATCTGATTTGGGTATTTTTAGGAATCATTGTTTTTTTTAAGAAGCGCTATTTTACTATGTTTTGCTCTTACTTTCCTTCTTAATCCTATTTAATAGATTAAATAGCATAAGAAAACAAAGAGAACTTCAATTTAACTTTTCATTTCATATAAATAGTTTATGTAATTCTATTCAGCAGTGAAGGTTTTGAATTAGATTTTTTTTCTTTCAATATTTGTAAAGGTTTAGAATAATAATAAATAATAAATAAATAAGTTTATTTGCACCTTAAAGATTACAAAGGGTTTGTTATACAGGAAAGTACAAGGTAAACAAGGTAAAACAATAGTTTTAGACAGTGTTGCAACTGATACCCAAACTAGGCTAACTAAATATCCTGTAAGATAGGCATCAGCGCCCACCCTCAATGCAAAAGCGAAGTGAAGTACTTAAATCAAATTTAAAATTGACTCCTGTTTTTATAACTCTAAGGCAGAAAAAAAATTAAAATTAACTTAATTAATGTGCGTGTGTGTGTGTGTGTGTGTGTGTGTGTGGTGGTGACTGTGTGTGTGTGTGTGGGGGGGGGTGGGGGGGTGAGTGAGGGTGTGTGGGGGAGAGTGTGGGTGTGTGTGGGTGGGTGTGATTGTTTGTGCGGTTTGTGTATGTTAGTATGTTGTGCAAATGTGTATGTACTTGTGTGGATGTCTATGTAAGGGTGTGTATATGTATGTATATTAATGTGTTTAAGTGAAAACTAATTGCATTATTTACTTATTATACTATTATTTTTAATAGGTTTTTAGTTTGTTCATAGTCCAGTGACAGTAACCATGTAATAACTTTAAGTTTGCATTCTTTTTTTGTAGTTGAGTAAATTTCGTTAATTCTATTTGCCGTGTTATACAGTTTCGGACCTAAAAATAAGTTGAACTTTTCTGACTCGTAGTTTATAATTTTTATAGAGTATTATTTACTTATTCACACTGCATGTTTTTATTAAATAAATAATTATATAAATATTTAATCAAATCTCTACATAAGTTAGTAAGGATGCACTTTAAGTCTTGTTTCAATTCAATAATATCCTAAAAAAAGTTATCCACGGATTTTACGACAGTCGTATTTTCTATCACAGCAGTAAAAGATCTGATTGCATCAAAATGGATTCAGACTAAGACTACTTTCAGCATCGTTCGGGCAGATCCGGATGTTGCCGATAAAACACGAAGTCTTTCCCGGCTCGCATTTACGAGCTATCCGAAAGGACGTACAATTATATTTAAAAAAACCTCGTATTCGTGAAACAAATATTTTTTCCTGTCCAGTCTTTATTAATTTTAATTTTAATATAGGTACTTTTTACACTTTTAAAACGTTACCTAGGAGACAAAACTCTTTTTCTTTATATAATAAAAATAGCATTATAACAGCTTATACAATTATTGAAAGTTGACCTTAATGCATAAAAAAACGTTATTATACTAACATTTTTTTAATAACTATGTAGTATTGCCTTAATTAATACAACTACATTAGAATATCCATAAAACTATTTTTTCTTCAAGAACTAAATTTTGTCCACTGTCCGGCTCGAAGGACCAAAACCATTCTAATATAAATAGCTCCGGTATTACTAACAATTTCATAATGAGACTAACTGGCTTTAATTACAAATTGCGTGTGAAACAGAACTAATATATCGCGTTAATGATAATTATCAGTAATAGAATGAACATTAATTATGATGTTGGATATTTGCAGCACGAACTCATTAGATTAGACACCGATTTAATTACAAATATTGCTATAAAATGCAGTATCACGTATTGCTTAGAAAGACAAATAATGCTTTTGCTAAATTATAAATAGTGGTTTAAATCTAAGCACTTAATGATGTATAGTGGTATTTCATGAGTTCGCATTGACTAAATGTTGGGTAAATGTAAAACATTGTAATAAGGAGGCAAAGATGTTTATTTTTCTTCATGAAATTCATATAAAATGCTTAGGTATGTACTAATATTATAAATGCAAAAGTAACTCTGTCTGTAACAGAGCACGCCTAAACTACTGAACCGATTTAAATTAAATTCGGCACAGACACAGGCCATACCATAAGAGAGGACATAGGATACCTTTTATGGCAAAATAAGGGACTGCTTCAGAAGCAGAGGGAAATGTTACTTAATAAAAAAAATGAGCGCTCACTGTCACAAATAAACCTGATTCTCTCATACCAACTTTAATATCAAAATGGTTCCGACAATTTCAAACTCCGATTAATAAAAATCTGATCTTCGGCTGCCGTGGAAGTTCGTCGAGTAGTTTTAGCGTGATTGTGATCCCATTTCGGGTCGTTTTAGTGCCCCCACTCCATTTTATGACCAGGGTGGTGGAATGTGAGTTGACAGCATTAGATTGCTTCGTAAAATGTAACTACGTAAAAATAGGGAGACAGTTATTTTCGCGAACGCACGAGAAAATGTAAACAGGATTTGGTTCGGGACACAGTTTGTGTTTTCAAGGTACAAATTTTAAGTTTTACGTAGTATAACTGCGATCTGTATATCTTGTTAAGGTAACTGGAAACAATTGGATGCAGGCGGCACAGAACCGCATTTTTTTATAGATGGGAAATCATCAAATGACTTCTCCCGCCCTGGGGCGGGAGGGAGCGTCAGACTTTTGCTGACTAAAACCCACCCTTGTTCCTTCGGTTGCCCTTTATGTACTTTGAACTGATACAATCTTAGCACTGTTTTTAAAGTATTTTTAACTAGCTTTTGCCCGCGACTTCGTTCGCGTAATAGTTCCAGTTCCCGGGGGATTTGCGGGATAAAAACTATCCTATGTCCTTTCTCGGGTCCCAGACTATATCTGTGCCATATTTCATTCAAATCGGTTCAGTGGTTTAGGCGTGAAGAAGAGACAGACAGACATAGTTACTTTCGTCTTTATAATATTAGTACGGAAGAACGGATTGTCATGGAGTCAGTCAGTCAAATAAGTTGTAAAACATCGGTAGGTTTATCGGTAGGTACAGTATTTTTAAATAATTTAATACTTATTAACAATACAATTTTGCTATAGTTGCTTCTTATATGTGTTAACCATGTATGTATGCAATACAAGTTTGGCAGTTAAAATATAACCATTTACAACTGACAGCGACTATTCACATAACTGTTTATATAACGCGTGGATTAGCTCCATTCATTCAACAATTTTAAAGTGAACTGAATGATCCACCATACATACATTTATAAAAGGTTAAAAAAACGAAACTTTGTTCTAAATTTAAAAACCATTCGAAATGATTCAAATAAAAATAACCGTTACGTCTAAATTCCTAACATCACTAACAGGGTGAGCTGCCCAAAAATCGGTATAGAAAACGCAGCAAAAACAATTCTCCCGTCACAACGAGCCCACCCAATCGAGCGGAAATAGTTTATAGCTGACATTCGGTGCGTTCACCTCATTCGGTAACACTAGTTGCGAATCACTGTTTCGCTTCTTTCAATAAACTTGAATGAAGTGTGTATTGATATGGTCTGAATATCGCCTTTTTCGAGGTTAAATAAGTAGGCGAAATAGGCCGCGGTCGCATTTTCGCGTGTTTTTGCTGTCAGATTAGGTCGAACTTACGAATAGAATAATAGGTATACCCTGATTTTAAAGTAATCAGATGTCTGAATTTCATCCTCTCCGTTCGAAACAGGAATTTTATTAATATTTATTTTTTCGAAGGGTGTTTCGGAAGATAGTTTTTACTGTGTCAAAATGGCAACCTTATTTACATCATAGTTTGTTGTTAATTAAACATTCGAACACACGTGTTTCGAGACACAATAAAAGACAATAGCAGCGTGACAGCCGGCTGTCGCTTAGTCGTTGAAAGATTAATCATCGAAGGACCAGCATCACAAAAAAAACTGGAAATGGTCATGACACCATATACAGACCCACTGTATAACAATTTGGAGTATATCCTTTATAATAAAACACTTAGATATAACAAAATATAGTATAAAAGTACTTGAAAACAGTATCGTGAAAGTACTAATCAAGATATCCGGCAGGTTGTACCGGATGAAGGAAGTACGATATCTTCATTCCATTGGATAGACTTACGTACTGTATATTAGTGTATATATATTTATTTACCTATATGTATACTTATACAGGTGTCGTGATGGCCCAGTGGATATGGCGCCCGCCTCTCGTGTAAGAGGTTGTGGGTTCGAATCCGGGCAGGTACCAATGTGACTTTTTCAATTCATATGTACTTTCTAAAGTTTATCTTAGACATCACTGACATCCCGTGCCTCGGAAAGCACGTAAAGCCGTTGGTCGCGGTTGTCATTCGTAGAACTTTGACAGTCGTTACTGGTTAGCCAGAAACTCTGACCAGTCTAACCAAGAGGTATCGTGACGCCCAGTTACTGGGTTGTGGAGGTCAGATAGGCAGTCGCTCCACGTAAAACACCGGTATCCAGCTGAATCCGGTTAGGCTGGCAGCCGACCCCAACAAGGTTGGGAAAAAGGCTAGGGAGATGATGATGTATACTTATACATGTACTAAAACTTGTAATAAATCCGTAGTAAGTTTCTGTCTCTACATTAAATAAATTCATCAAAAAAAGTATTAGCGATTAGAGATCACAAGTGATCCCATAAGGATTTCGTGGCGTACAGATTCCTCAATGTATTCTATTTACAGTAAATTACGTAAATTAAATCTCATTATTTTATTAGCCGTATACGAGTATGCTTATGTAATATGAATAATAGTCCCCGTCCGCGTATATCCGCAGATATTTTCTATGATTTGTAAAGCCTAATGTAAAATGGTAAAATGTCTAATTAACTGGGTGACATATCAACACGCAGCCCAAACCACTTCTACAAATAAAAGTAAACTTGGAAGGGTTTGTAACTAGTAGATATCTAATAAGAATGGGTTTTTGGAAAGTCCAACCCTAAAAGAGTAAAATGATGGATATAAGTATCAACATCCACGCGGGTGAAACCGCGGGCAAAAGCTGGTTATTTAAGGCACTGTCTATCTCTATAGCAAACACCTTGTAAAAGTCTAGATTTTCGTCGCAAAGTTAGCCGTATCTATACATACCACACGCCAGAAAAAAATACAGTGTATAGTCTAATATATAAAGAAAAGACTTACACAAAAACAATTCACAAATGTGGTCTAGTACTACGAAAAAAAAAATGTTCAAAAAGACCTCGAAAAAAGTTATCGTCTCGAAATTCTCAATTTTTTAGCGACAACCATCATATTTTTTATATCTATAACAAAGAAAATTTTATAAACTAAAGACATATAATATCTAAAAATTTTAAAACCCAGAACTGTATTTTTTTTAATATTCAATTAAAACTGCAAAATGACTTACATTTTTGCGGATTTGCCAAAATATTTTCGACCTTATTACTATTAATTAGATGCACTACCGCGAATAGCTGCTTACCGCGCCTTAATAAAAATACACACACAAAACTCACCAACATAACATCAACACATCAATAAACGAAACAAAACGTGTTCAATTTAAATTCTAAACAAAAGAAGCTCAAATTTTTGCCCCAAACATAACACTAAAAGGGGTCGAGGATTGTTATACATTACAATCACAAGAACATAACAATGCAACAATAACAAGCGAAACAAAGCGTGTTTGTAACCTTAATATGACGTCATGTTGACCACCAAAGCATTCATATTTATATTATTATACTAGTAACCCGCCCTAGCTTTGCACGGGTGTTACAAAACTTAAAAAATCCCGGCTTTTCTTAATTATAAAATGCTTGTATTATACATATAAACTCTTCTCTTGAATCATTTTATCTATTTAAAAGAACTACATCAAAATCCGTTGCGTAGTTAGATTTAAGCATGCAAAGATACAGACAGCGGGGAGCGACTTTGTTTTGTACTATGTGTTGATAGTAATTAGCTCCCCCCCTTGTCATATAAACATGCATATTATTTTAGCCCGTTAGGGGTTGAATTTCCAAAAATCGCTTATTAATGCGCTTCTACGTCATAAAAAAAACTACTGTAAAAAATTGTGTTTCTCACAAAGCCTTTTCTTTTCTTATTATAGAGAAGGCACGAGCATTAATCACCACTTTTTCTCAAGGTAGATTGGCGATTTCGAACTTACTTTAATGATATATACCTATGTCCTAATTTTCTCACAATATTATTCCTTCAATATGAATTTTAAAAAGTCACATTGGTGCTTGCCCAGGTTCGAACACTATTCCTTACGTAAAAGTCCGACATCTTAACCACTGGGCCATTACGTGTTAATCACGACGTTTGCGCCTAAATAAACAAATGAAATTAAAATGGCTGAAATGATTTTGGCAAAACTATTTTACCCTATTGAGACACTAACAATATTGACTAAAATTAGTGACAATTGATCCCAATCTATGAATGGAAAATAATGCCAAATCCTTATTGAGGGGTCGTTGGTCTTTCGTAAGAATTCAGAAGTCTGACATCATCATACAATGCTCAATGCTCATACACTGTCATTGATAAATTATTATGGGCATTATTTAATAAGACATTTCGTTTCATCCCATTGTCATCTTTTATAATAAAATCTTTACTTTTATTGTGTACAAAAATGCGAATGTAACTCAGCGTGTTCACGAAAAAGAGGCCATCACACACACACTACACACGGCCATCTGATCCCAAACTAAGCAGAGCTTGTACTATTGTAACTAGACTACTGATAAACATTTTTGTAAAATTTTTGAAAACTGGGTGCGGCGGGAGGGCGTGTCAGACTTTTACTGACTAAAACCCACTCATGTTCCTACGTTTGCCCTTTATGTTCCAGGGTCACGGTAACTATTATAAACATTCCGCAACCCCGGTCAATATCATTAAAAGGAAATATCACTTTCATTTCAAAACAAAACCTTAGACTTCCAAATTAGCAAAGAACCTATATTTTAATTAAACTTACCTGACATTATCATTAAAATAAAGTCAATAGTTGCGTCAAAATATTAGACCAATCCACTAGTAGAAGTGGTTCCGTAACTACGGCTCCAAATACAGACATTCTCACTTATAATCTAGTGAAAGAGAAAGTTCAAACAATCGTATTTCTTAACATTATACCCTTTACGCCAATGTTTCTCAAACTTCATGCTCTGGCCCAGTTAATTTTAATTTTTTTGTCGGTTGTAAAGTAGTAGTCAGTAAACCAAGTAAAGACATTTTTTTACATAAATGGTGTGAACTAGCCTAAACTAGGGCAACCCTGTATTTCAGAACTCCAAAATTATTATTGTTTTACAACACTCACTAGTAAAGTGACTCTTATTTCATTGGCTTAGGTACATCACTATCAGAGTTTAAGTCTGACATAAGAAATCTTACTATTTAGAAATATTTGTCTATAAAAGTTTTAATATTTTTTTCTTACGTGAGCTGTCGGCGACGTTACACTCTCGTCTCGCCTAAAAACAAACTTAGCTCAATTATAAAGCAAATATATTTTCAAGACATATTCTAGCGAAACTAAAACTTATATTTGCTTAACATTTAAGTAATTGTTATGAATTTCAGAGAAGTATGTAAGTTCTATTTCTACAACTTTAAATTGACTTGCTTCTATCATAATATGTTTCTTTCTTGTATAACTACGAATAAATATCATGAAATCAAAAGAAAAATACACATTTCAAACACCACATAATAAATTAAATAAACTTTCACATTGATACATACTAACATTACCAACATGTCTTTCGATAATAAATAAAAAAATAAAAATAGTTTATTTCAGACAAGGTCCATATTTTGTTAGTATAAACATAACTTAAAAACTAGTGTTAGTACTTATAACTACCAGAAATAATGCCGTTTTTAACACGCTTTTCTGTGTTTTGCGCCACAGGGGCGTGCAGGCATATCCAATGTTCCAGTACGGGGCTGTCCCATCTGTCCGCTATAGTTTTCAGGATGACGTTGGGGCTGACGCGTACCCTGCGCATGATGGAGGCGCATCGCTTGAATGAACGAATCTGATTAACTGTTAACAATAAGACAATACTGCGATCCGTTTTATTTTTGTAACCCGGGTCACAACAACCCGTCATTTGAGAAACACTGCCCCACACTACTCCCCACTTCGACTGCACTAATCGACAGTGCAAATAAGAGTGTGACAGTTTAAATAGACAACACAACATTAGAACTAGGGATGTGACGGAACTCCGTATCTGAATTTATCTGATATCCGAAAAAAATATCCAAAATTGAACCCTTATGTTATAAGATTCGAATGTTTTTTCGGTTGGGTTCGGAGTTTAACTAAATCACGCTATTACATATTTTTGCTAATCTGACTTGATATAGTAAGTTATTCAATTCGTGGATTGTATTACTAAATTATATCTTAGTAAATAAAATAATAAAATAAAAGTAAAAAATAAAAAAGCCTTATCTTAGTAATAAATTCAAATAATTCTCTTTTTGTACAACGATCGATCAAACTATCTTTGTTGGTATATTTTTTTAAATTTGTATTTCTAATATTCTCAGCTATCCGAATTTTAAAATCTGAAACAATTAAAATACGTGTCCTGCAAAAATCAGTACAATATTATTCATATATCCGCATCTCCCCCCATATCCGAAACCCCAAGTCCGTCCCTGATTAGAACATGGTTTACCATCCGACTATGTCTGTAGAATTTATTACTTCTAAATCCAGTTGTCGCGTCGGGGTACACTGGCGGAATCCTAAGTGCTCTTACAGTTTTCTTTGTTGCTTAAAATAGAGTGTTGGAGCTAAGAGTAATCTTTAAATACATCGTAAGTACTTAGTTATTGGTTGTGAGTTATGTTCGCTTTTTGGGTTTTATCTTGATGTTAGTTTTTGTGCCAAACTTCTAGTTTAAGTCCTCTTATTCTTATAGGAACTACAATTTTCATAAATTGGAATATTTAAAACTAGGCATATCACAAAAATATGTTTATATATAGCTTTTTTATGTTGTCTAGTGAAAAATATGCATTCTTTTCTACTTTGTAACAAAATCGTGCCATTATCCATTTTATTTCATTGATGAAGTCAAGTGGAAAAGCTAGTTAATAATAAAATATAATTTTTAAAATAAAGCAGCCTATGGTAATACAAGCTTACCCCGTTGGGAATTTCATCTAAATCAAAGCAGTGGTTACTGCATATTTAGCATAAAAAAGCATAACAGACAGACAAAGTAACTTTCGCAATTATGTATAGATTTGTCAATAAAACAAAAAATAAAATCCGAAGTATACGTCGGATTTTTTATAAAGCAAATACTTGCGGTATACCGCTAACAGAAATATTGTCGTCTCGAACATTTCAAGGGAAATAAAAATGACGCCTTCACTTTAGAGCTAAAAACTGCTAAATACGCTCATAAATAATTAGTGCCAGCTGCCATAAGCCCTCACTTTCTATTGAGAACTCAGACCCTAACCAGTTAAATTAAAATAATACCCAGACAAACGCTGTTTATCTTACATTTCCACATTTCTATGGTAATTAAATCCTCTATTAAAACAGAGACAAAGTATTAATAAGCAAGGACTTGATCGCAAATGGACAAGTCTTGTTTCTGAAATAACTCCATCCTAATTTCAGGCAGACAGAGGCCGAAGTTATCCAGACATGGGGGGAAGGATTTACTTCGTTGGCATTTTAAATTATTTTTAAATATTTAAATTTTTCGCGGTGAATATTTTGATAGTAATCTGGATGGAAGGACCAGATTTTCGTATTTGACAAACGTTTGAATTAAAGATGGCCAATGTCTTAGTTACATTTTTGTTCCTTTTTATTATTTTAAGCTTTTTGCTCTTTTTATAGATCTTTAGCAGTCATTCAAAATGTTGTAGGAGGTCCACTAATAAAACCGCTATCCGTTGTCTGTCCTTTAGCTTCTTAGATCTTAAAAACTACGCAACGGATTTAGATGCAGTTTTTTTTATAGTTAGGATAAATTAAGAGGAAGGTTTTTTATATTATTTGTATCATATAGTAGAGAAAAGCCTTAACACCCGTACGAAGCGTGGCCCTGTCGCTAATAATCTATATATATGTTACGGCTAATACCCGAAGTGCGGCTACACCTAGTTTTAGACGGTTAGAACTAGGTGTAGCCACTTACTCTTGGTTAGACCTAGTACGAGCCGATTGTTTTCGGGTAAAACTAGGTCTAGCCTTCATCGTGCCGGCTACAACTAGGTCCAGCCATTCCCTGTTGGATAAAACTAGGTCTATCCGATATCATTCCGGCTAGAACTAGGTCCAGACAATCCCTGTTGGATAAAACTTAGATGCGTGTCCCGCCAAGCCTTCCGCCCCGCGTCACACTCATGACTCACAGCATCTGCAGCAGCGGCGCGGGGTGGAGGGCATAGCGAGGCACGCGCCTCTGCAGGTTGTGAGCGCCAGGTGCTGCTGATCTACTGCAGGTCTACTAGCGAGTGTGACTTACAGCGTCTGCAGCAGCAGCGCGTGTCTTAAAATCAAATGTGGCAACAAAAAGTGCCTCTGCAAAGCTGCTGGTATTTTGTGCAACTCAAAATGTCACTCAAGTTTAAGTTGTTCTAATAAATAGTTTATGTTTCTTTATAAAAGTGTGATTTATAATTATAATAACATTCTTTAAATTATAATATGCAACTACTTATTGTCTGTTGTTAAAAAAATGTTCCTGATTGTTCCTATTATATTAAAAATTGTACTCCTAATAATTTGTGTTAATTATTACAATGTGATTTATAAGAATAAAAAAACTCTCTACGTTTCTTTTTATTGGACAATCCCTGTTAGATAAAACTAAGACACGCGCTGCTGCTGCAGACGCTGTAAGTCACACTCGCTAGTAGACCTGCAGTAGATCAGCAGCACCTGGCGCTCACAACCCGCTGAGGCGCGTTCTTCGCTGTGCCCTCCACCCCGCGCCGCTGCTGCAGATGCTGTGAGTCATGAGTGTGACGCGGGGCGGAAGGCTTGGCGGGACACGCATCTAAGTTTTATCCAACAGGGATTGTCTGGACCTAGTTCTAGCCGAAATGATATCGGATAGACCTAGTTTTATCCAACAGGGAATGGCTGGACCTAGTTGTAGCCGGCATGATGAAGGCTAGACCTAGTTTTACCCGAAAACAATCGGCTCGTACTAGGTCTAACCAAGAGTAAGTGGCTACACCTAGTTCTAACCGGCTAAAACTAGGTGTAGCCGCACTTCGGGTATTAGCCGTAACATATATAAAACAAAGTCGGGTTTGTTACAACACTTATAACTCGAGATCGGCTAGACCAATTTTCATGGTTTTTGGTTCGTTGGATTTATCTCCGCCCCGAATAGCAGAATACATCTTAAAAATAATGAAAAATCGACGAGAACATAATTATAAAAGATAAATCATTTTCCCCTATAGTTAATTCTAAATTCAATTAAAGATTGAAAACTTAAGAGAACAATAGTACTAGGAGCGCAGTAATGTGAAGTGATAATGTGAGAAAATTTAAAATACTGAGATACTTAGTACTTAAATCAATCAAAAGTACTAGGTGCGCAGTTGTGTGTTAAGTGGTTAATAGAAAATGTGAGCGCAATTTTAAGAAAATATATGTTTATGAACTTAAATAATATTCATCCATACTAATATTATAAATGGGAAAGTGTGTCTGTCTGTCTGTTTGTCTTTCTTTCACGCCAAAACGGAGCGATGAATTGACGGGATTTTTTAAGTGGAGATAGTTGAAGGGATGGAGAGTAACTTAAGCTACTTTTTGTCTCTTTTTAACGCGAGCGAAGCCGCGGGCAAAAGCTAGTATACTATTATTCGATACGAACCAAGAAATTACAAAACACATAAAAACACTTTAATTTCGTGATCTACCCTTTCACCTTCAACCACGAAAATAAAGATTTACAAAACAGCTGACTATGAAAGTTTCGATATTATGCAATGATAACGTTATCACATTGCTCACGTAGCCCGTGATAATACAAATGATATGTTATGTCAGTTAAGTCAAATGTTATCGTACGGGAAGTATTTCAATAAAATAAAATGTTACTATTATGGCTTACGGTTACATCACAGATTGTACGGATTGTCGTACAAAAATGTTTGTTTGTTTACGTAATTTTAGGGTTCGGTAGAAAGTAAAATGGAACCCCTATAGGATTACTCGTTTGTCTGCCTGTCCAATGTTCCCTCAAGGTTTAAGGGAGATCCCCTGCAGAGATAAAGAAGAAGGCCGCTTATCTCCTAAACATGTAAGACTAGAATTTAAAAAACCGTGCATTGTCATTATTACTTAAAGGTTTTAGGATATTCTAAGAACAGAAACCCTTTGCGAGAAGTCCAACTCGCACGTGGCCAGTTTTTTTAGCATTGCAGTTTTCTAAGTGCCACAAATGGGTTGAAATTAATTTCATTTTTTACATACTGTAGCTATTTCCCTCAGCTTCGCCATCCCATTTTGATGTAAACTGTCTTCCTCTATATTACTCTTTTAATGTGCGTGTGGATTGAGAGATCTTTTCGAAAAATTCTTCCAGTCCCAACCAAATTATAAGAGGATTTAGGAAATAATTGTGAAAACTTCATGGTAAAGGGTTTGAACTTCCAATGCTTCCCTATGTGCCAGTCTAGGATTTTTTATCTATATAGTAATGCGGATAAAAATATAAACTCACCTACACAGACAATCAAACTCGGTTCAATTATCGATATAATCAGATAAAACTGGTAGACAAATAATATTTTTTAAGCGCTATACCACTGAAGCAACCCTATACCAACCCATATATAAATTATACCTCTTTACAATGTCAATGTTCTAAATTAAAATGTCGGAACAAATAGGAACGCAGGCGCCTACCGTATTGTAATTGATTAATTACTGCCTTATCAGCAATACTTCCTGCCACTTATGACCTTAAGTCCGGTCTTCTGTGATAACATGATAAGGATATTGGATGGTAAAATTTACTTGTATACTTTTGTGTACACTAAAGTGACTACTATACATCAGGTGGGACGTCGGCTTATTTAACATCCATTGGTTTACATCAATACTAAATGAAATGATTAAATCATATTTGTTAAGTGCTGAACCTACTAGGTGTATTTAAACAAATGTTACTGTTTTGAAATTTTAATAGTATCTCAAAGTGCCTAATTTCGATATAAAATACGAGCTTTTGCTTGTAATTTTGGACAATATCCTCGCGTATTTTTATAGCTGGTTTTATAGCTGGTACTAGGGAATTAAGTGGCTTTCTGTCAGTAATTATTTCTTTGCTATCGGTTCAAGACTTCCAGAGATTGACTCTTACAAACAAAATAATTAACTTTACCCCTCTATTCGGAATAATAGTCTAGTATTCCTTCCCTTAAAAAAAACTTAACGTCTCAACCAATTACAACATCAAGCATTTCTTAAAAAAACATTCTAAACATCAAAGTAGAACTACCCTCGCCCACCCATCCGAAACCTCGCCTCGACACCCGTCGCTTACCCTCACTAAATCTCTAGTGACGGGACGTATTTCAAAATGTCACCTTTTTACTAAAACTAATAAATATGTGGAGACAGTATTTGGCATCTTGGGGTGCGAATGGTGCAGTTGCAAGTAGGGTGGCCAGGTACAGGATCGGTGCAGGATTTTTCCTGGACTGTTCTGGAGTTACAATCAATGTGGGAGTCTATATTGCTGGATCTTTGTTTTTTTTTTGTTATATGTAAAGCTTCTTCAAACGCTTTTTTTTCTAAATCACTGACTATTTATATATTTTGTCAGTGATTTGTGATGAAGATGTAAAAAGTTAGAAACCTACTCTGCATTTATAATATGCTAGAGTAGGTTTCTAGTTTTTTATTTCTTCATCGACATTCAACCTGAAGGCATCCTGTCATACGTGGACATAGCTAACAAAAATTAACTCAGGAATACGTCTCCGTCTAATTCCAACGGTTATTACAACCAATAGACATGAAAAATTCATAATTATATTGATAAAAACTAAACGTGAGTGTCTAAGTTAAGATAAATAAATATCTTGATACACGGAAAACTGATTCCAAACTTAGCACACACATTTAATATACATTATAGCAACACGGATAAAAAACGCAAGATTCCAGGACTTTCCCCAATTTCTCGGTCTTTTGGTGCTCTTAGTTGCGAGTTATTTTGGTCCTTCCATACGCGGGACATACCCCATGGGTGCAATAGGCCCGTATGGTGTTAGGCACTGATGCGAAACAATTACACATTACAGTATTATGGGCTTTTGTAAAGTGCTTCTGGAGAATTTGAGGCAGTTTTTATTTTAAGAGGGTACATGTGTATTGTTTCCGGAAATATCAGAAAACTTGCTCTCTTCTGCGGGTTTACATGCGTATGTTTTTTAGCCGATAGGATACTATTTTTCATAAATCGACCTATTGTAATAATATACAAAAATAATTATTTTAATCCGAGTCATATTTTCAAAGATTGGCCTATTTTAACAACCTATAAAACATAATATATATCTCATTAATATTATTATATAGGTGGAGGTTTCCTAGAAGTGCAAGTTGAGATACCTTTATATGCAAAAAAGTGAGCCGTCACGGGACGCCTGGCAGATGTGAAACATCGACATTATTTTGTAAAAGTAATATGATTGAAAAAAAAAAGGGTGGCGACGCGTCGCCACGGCATGCGTCGCCACGCCAGAAATTTGTTTTACGTGCAGCTATAGATGTTTCACATCAAAATTGTTACAAAAGTTTTTTGTTCTATCTAATTAGAATATGATTTTAACTTATTTTCCGCTTTTTTTATTATTTATTTATTCAAATTAAATAAACAATAATAATATAATTGAATTTCCATACTTTATTTTTCATAAGCAAAAGTAAAGTCGCCAGCTTACAAAACTACTACAAACTGTCATTAATATCTTTAATAGCTTTTCAACTTTATTACTAAATCATTACGTTCAAAATTTAATGGGAAAATTTTAGTTTTTCTCGCTAAACTAACATCTATACCAAATTAATATAACATCTTCCTACTTCCCGTAATTATACATAAAATTTAATAACGAAATGAGGAAGTTTATCAAACGATAGGGTGAAGTGACCAGTTATCGGCCACTAATATTATATTGCGTCACATTCTGGCGGTAAATCTCCAATCTAGCTCATTTCCCTCCCGTTACGTAATGAGCTACGGTAAGAATTGCAACATTAAAGTTAAGCAACTAGTAAACTTTTGTGGTCTAAACCACAAGCCAAGCGGGACGGTTCAAAAATTCGCCAGATCTTGGAGTCGAATATACACAATATTCATCCAATGACTGCGCCCGTCCTGGGTGCGGCGGGAGGGCGTGTCAGACTCTTACTGACTAAAACCCACTAATGTTCCTTCGATTGCCCTTTATGTTCCAGGGTCACGGTAACTATGATAAACATTCCGCAACCCCGGCAGATATTAGAAAACATAACCTGTGGCACTCGATAATACACAGTTTTCTATAAACAAACCATTTTTTCAGACCGACCAGGACTTTCAGAAATTATCTTATTCACAAGGAAGTAATCGAAACAAACAAACTTAACTTTATGACATTAGTGCTGTGTGTAGATTTCGAAAATCAATACTAGTTATTTTTCCTAAAGTAAGTTCACAATTTCAAGATCATTTGTGATATTATCAGGGATGACAAAAAAATGCTCGTGGCGCCTATTAACCCAAAATAATTCAAGTTCTGTCTTTAGACTATTTTTAGGATATCTGCAATCGTCATAACCTTCTAACTTAAGCCTCAAACTTACTGGACGTAATTCAAACTGGTGCGTTTCGTTGCGCACACGCCGCTCGGTAATTGGCCGGCCGGCGCCTTTGATCTCGCCGCGCACGAATTAGCACTCTCGATTCGAAATCCGAACGAACGCGTTTCCGTTTCCGACGTCTTTTTGTTTTAAACTGTGTGATGGTTTTTCTTCGTACGGGAGGTTAATGGTGCTTTTACCCTAAAACTGGGATATTATGTTGTTTAGTGTGTGTTGGAACATTTTATGAAGTTACAGCTAATGAGAGATTATGTTTAAGTATTCTTGGACTGAAATTATAATTTGAACAATTTTCCCTAAGTCTTAAAGCGGAATCGTGAAGAGAAATTACTTGGAAAAAAATATCCATAGGTACATTTTATTCTCTTAACATATTTTTTTATAATTACTATTGTAATGTAAAAGTAATAATGATAATATAACACATAATATAAAAGAAATAGTGCACACGTAATCATTTATATGTATTTTTTTTTTCATTCTATTAAAATACCTTTTATTTATCCTTTTGGTATCTCAGTTACTCAAACACTGAGTTATCACACTTATCACGTAATTTTTATCAATGCTTTACGTTCGTAAATAAAAAAAAACAATACATCGTTATTGTATCTCAATATCAAAAAGGCATGTACTCAAATTCCCTTGATTTATTAAAAAAGGCAAAAAAAACCATCGCATAAAAATATTCATAGATATTTCCGATACGTTTTTCATTACGCACGACACCGCACGTCAATCGCAGGTTTGTTCCGTTTTTTAGGACGTCAATCACACACCCTGTATATTCGATATGAAAAAAAAAACACGCTTGTAGAATATCAATTTGATTTTGTCAAATTGAACGCGGCTAATGGTATAATTACTTACAGGTTTGGGTGATACAGGGTGATTTTAAATTCATGGGTTTTATGTTCGTGAATATTTTAATTTTTATTATGGTAGCATTTTTTTGCGAGCTAGATATAGTGTTTTATTGCTGTGGAAAGGCTGTTTTCCTTTTCAACAGACTAAATCTTAGTGACTATTTCTACTTTAACTTACGTTTTCATTCTGTAGCGTGTGCGGAAAACGATCTTTAAACAGTACTCTCAGTTTTACGTGTACTCGTAGTTGAAAACTTTCCCGCCAATGCAACGTATAGCCCCCGGGGTATAGACAACACAGTCCTTGGTTTTAATTTTAAACGATATCTGGAAACTCTATTAAAGTCTGTATATTTCTTAAAATCTTTTTAGTGAAAGAAATGTAGATTAAATCTTGCTATTAATTTAATACATACTATAAATGTGTAAGTTTGTGAAGACGGATGGATGTTTGAGAAACTACTGAACGGATTTTGTTGAAACTTTACTGCCATAAGGCATATTCACCAAAATATCACAAATACGTAACCAAAGACCTAACATAACCCGAATGAAACCGCGAAAGACAGTAAATAAATAAATAAACAAACAGCAAATAAACTTCATCAATTTATATCTGCCAATGCCACATGAGGAAATCCATCGAAACAATTTTAAACGCCATTTATTTACCCCCCAATACTCCAAAATCAAAACGTACCTCATCGCTTTCAGATTCACATTTGCGCTCTATTTTTTAAAAAGTTACGGAGGAAAAGTTACCTCCTTCCGGTAGCTGTCATTGAGAAATGGCGGGTAGTCGGGTGATTGACATGGCGGGAAACGGGCTAGTGTTGGGCGAGCGAAAAATTGCGCGTCATTCTTATGGCAACACTGGCGTTTATGGTGCTATGATACACTGTGTTTTTCATACTTGGCTAATGTTTTAAACATTGGAAGTGTTTAATATGGATTTGTATATGAAATTCGGTTTTGTATTGGAATTTTGTTTTTGTATTGGTTTTCCTTGTCTTTTGTTAAGGGTTAGGTCACATTAAGACACTTTTTAAATAGTAATTTTATTTTGCTACAAGCAACCTGCCCTAGCTTTGCATGGGTTTTCTTTACTTTTCTCTACTATATTATGCATACAGTGAATAAGAATTCACCTAAACCTTCTTCATGAATCACTCTGTATATGCGTTTAGATATCCTTACTCAATGTCTGTCACCTTAAATAATTAGAGTAAACTACGCAACAAAAACGCGATTCACATGTCAAAAAACCACTTTCCGAACAATAAACCTAACCATTGTTTCTAATATTCATCGATGTTTCTTAACTTTCATAGTAAATGAAGCCTGTTTAAGTAATTCAGTGGGTATCTAAAACGGTGGTTACCGTATTCCCGGGCGGCAAGTTACAGAGCGTGTCAGGAACTCCGCTAGTTCCGCTAGAGACCCGAGAAAACGCGGAATTATTTAGCTCCTTTACTAATCATAAGTGTATTAAACCATAAATATGTAAATCCTTACAAGGGCAAGTGTGATTTAGCTTCAGTGTCCAAATCAGTCACTCCTATGATTACATAATTTGGTTCGTTAGGTAGTCAAATAAAGAAAATGGTCATTAGTTCGGACTTTCAATAAAACTTGATGGCATACTAGACGCTTACTAGCCGAACCTAGGAACACCGAAACTTCGATATTTGACTATAGTATACTAACTTTACAAACAAGCAGAATATTTCAAATTCTACGATATCAATCATAACACAATTTATCAATCACTTCCAATCACAATCCATACATGACGTAATTTGCCTGTCCCATAGACAATGATGAAATATCGTTGTAAAATAAAAAAACCGTTATAAACACTGATGCCACTCTATACAGAGTAGATTTTGATGTCAAGGTGAATGAAAAGTTATATGAATAAACATGTTCATTTAATGATTGATTGAACGGTTGAATGAATGTTTTGACGGGTTATGCGTTGGAACTACGTAATGATACAAATAATTTATAATTTGACGGCACGGCTGGTGGGTAAGTGATTGGTAATCTGCGCGTTTTGGGTTCGGTTTCAACATGGAACAAATATTTGCAAGATATACAAGTACTTGTTTCGCATTAGTTGTAGTGTGACACATGTGACACATTGAGTTAAAATCTTTGTAAACACAACCGCATTACATAAAAACGATCAAGGGCCCTTAGGACCACTAAAAACTAAGAACTTAGGGTAACATTTAAAAAGAGGTAACAAAATTGAATTACTGTAAAATAACCTACAACAGCCCCTTCAGACACTCCTTCAATATCTATTTTCTATTTAATATTACTGTTAATTTACTTTTAAAAATTGCACTAGCTCCGTTGCTGTGTTCCGTTTTAAGAGTATGGGTTGGGGTGTACAATAACAATCACATAAGACACATATCTTCTTTATCTTTCTAGTGGTTAGTGTCCCTAACTGCTCAACTGGAGGTCATGGGTTTGATTCCCACCCAGGACAAAGTTTTGTGAGCATGATTATTTTCTCAGCGTCTGGGTGTAATTTATCTATAAATTTGTGTGTATTTATAAATGAATAAAAATATGAATATGAAGTATGAATATCAGTGGTCTGGATACCATACATAGCACAACTCCGCTTAGTTTGAGATCAGATGACCGTGTGCGAAATGTTTCAAGATATTTATTTACTTATCTTTGGGATGGCAACAAATCTGCGAGGCCTTTGCGAAGAACACGTAACCTCAGGAGAGCCATCAACTTATTTGCTATCTACTGATATAAAAAAAAACACATTACCGTTAGAATTACGGCTTACGAGCAGTAGCAGCAGCCGTGCAGGTTATAGGTTATAACAGAAATTGTGTGTAAGTTGACAGCATGATTGACTATTACGTCAAAATTATGATGAATCTGTCACTTCCGCTGTGTTTTTTGAGATTACATCATAATTATCGTCTTGTTTTTTGAACTTATGGATGTACTCCATGATGTGTGTAAAAGCCGAGATGAATAGACGTTGCTTCAGCGAAGGAATATCACCGTCTCTGTCGACTTCCACACAGGAAAAGCTGTGTGTGATGAGCTTGATTGGTGGTTCTGTATCATTTATCGATATTACTAGCTTTTGCCCGCGACTTCGTCCGCGTGGAATAACAGTTGCCGTTCCCGGGGGATTTCCGGGATGAAAACTATCCTATGTCCTTTCTCGGGTCCCAAACTATATCTGTACCAAATTTCATTCAAATCGGGTCAGTAGCTTAGGCGTGAAGAAGAGACAGACAGACGAGTTATTTTCGCATTTATAATATTAGTATGGATGTAGTAATCTAAGTTTGTGTATCAGTTGTCAGGTTACCACCATAACACAGGCACTGCCTAGCTTCGGATTAGATGATAATATTTATTAGAGGCTACGGTGACTGCTTTCAATCACGCGGGCAGTACGCTTTGACGGGAGATAGTTGAAGGGAGTGTATCCCATCATGGAGAGTGTCATAGGCTACATTTTGTCTCATTCTAACCCGAGCGAAGCCGCGGGCAAAATCGAGTAAAAAATATGTATAATTATGTAACTTTAACATTATATTTTAAGTTTCGTATAATGAGTAGCTTCTGTAACATCATCAGTGAACAAAAATACTTAGTATTCAAATTGTATGCAAGTTATTATGCTAACTGTACCTGGCACAAAGCAGTAAAAATAGGAACGTCGCCACTCAAAGTGACATTAACAAAATCTCCCCTAAAAATGGAAATAGCGCACTGCAAATGAGGAATGTTGTGGATTTTGTTTCGGATCTCGAAATGGATTCGGATATATTAATAAATTGCTGTTTTGTTAGCATAAATATATTTTGAAAGGACGGATTTTCGTAAAATCTTTTTACTTTAATCGTTTAGGAATGAAAGATTTTTGAAGTTTCTAAAATATTTCCTCTGTGCATATTTAGAGAGTTTGCCTAATTTTCATGCGTAATTTCGGAAGTGCATAGATATTTTAGTCAGTGACAATTTTTTTCTAATTTCATAATACCGTACACGGCTACGTTTACGCAAAAAATTGGGATTCTCCGTAATTTTCGGATGATTTTGATTGCGGATATGAGACTTTTAATTATTCTTTGCCCCTATCCGAAATTATTCAGCTCTTCTATTCAGATGGCAGTTTCGGACACATTTTTATTTCGGATATCCGATAGTTTCGGATACGAAGCTCCATCACACCGCTACTGAAAGTCCTGGTACATATAAATTTTACATAGTAGTTCATTTTTCACGTCTTCTCAAAATTGTTTGTCTTTATTGTTTGTTCGCCATTTCTGATTTATGTGTGCGGCACGAGTTTTGACAGGCACGAGACACTGACTGACGCGAGTAAAGCGAACTTCCTAGAGATGTACTTTACACACTTATCTGTTTTCCCCCAACCTCCCCTGAAAGATGGAGGCTTGAACCATTTAGAGTTGCACTTAGTTGTGTCAAATTGAACTAACCCACAATGTTGTTGGAAAGAGATTAATTACGTCAAACTTGGTGCTTTTAGATTTATATTTATTGTAAGTCCAGGTTTCTTATGGATTCATATAAGGCCCTCTGGCGATCAAAGAGTTATGACTTTTTCATGTGATTATTTATTTTTTGCCATGAAACACACATGTTCTAGGTACTTACTAGTAATTAATTTGTTGTATTATTTGCACTGGAAACTTTATCAGTATAATCATTTGTGTTATTTTAAAATAACATTCAGGTAGATTTTACAAAGTAATATAATTATGATGTTTAGAGTACCTAGAAACCCATATCATAAAACAGTACATTTTAATTAACGAGTAATTATTTTTTGTTTCAGGTAAAGTTCAAAGCAGTTTCGGGCTGAAAAACGTTTTCCTAAAAATCGTTTTCGGAACAAAAGTACGCGCGAATTATGGTTTTTATTAAATTTATGATAATATTTGAGCTCATAATGAAGCTTGAGTAATTAAATTAATTTACTTGAGGTAAGATTAATAATACTTTATTAGGTTGTTAAGTTTTTTTGACCTTGGAACGAAGCGCTACTTCGAATTTAATTGCGAATACATTTTCCTTACTAATTTTGGTTAATTAGATTTAGGTGTAAAATTGTGGTGGCTAACAAAATTAAAATTATCATAAAATATTTAACTATTGTTCGACTGCTTTATTAAATATTTAGTTATGTTTATTTCGTGAAATGGTTACGGTGGATTAGGACATTATTATTTTGCTGACAATTTGTTTGAAGCGCAACACGCAAAACCCATTAAAACATCACTTCCCAAGTAACAGGAATTTCCGATCATCAAAAATTTAACCTATTCTTAAGCCTCAAACAACCAAAGCAAATCTAACCCCCAAAATAACACGGCAAAATAGCCATAAAATGCCAAACAAGATTGATGGCAATTAGCCCCTATCTACCTTCAAACTAACGAAGATTGGGGGAACGTCCCCTAAATTAGATATTAATTTAAAATCCTCCCCCAATCTCCCCTTTTAAGCAAAGCGTGTTTACCCGCTATCTGGTGAAGAAGATGAATATTATTGAATTATTCAACTGTTTAAGCGATTTGAAATAACTCTTTTGTGAGAGGAGAATGGGGAAACTTGGTCTTAACTTTTGCAGAGTTACTCGATTAATATTGGGTCAATGATTAAAGTTTGTCATTTTACCTGTTAAAATAACGTATGTTAAAGAAAAAAAAATAGTGACACAAACTTTAGTCAAAAATGGATAACTTGACAAAAAAATCTAAAATAATTCACAGCAGCTTTGATACATAATTTTTAAAGTAGAAAAGGTCAGCAAAAGGCATTTCATTCACTCTACCCTATGATGTTATAAGTAAAAAAGTGTAGATAACCAAACGGAATTCTATCTTCAAAAACGGCACACTAGCGCACACATACATTACACGTCAAAGTAGGATGACATGATTGAAGTAGTGCGAGTGAAAAAGAGATAAACGTCAAATGTCAACACGATACTCAGTATCATGTTTGCCAATTGGCAAACTTACAATGTGCCACTTTTTGACTGCATATAACCTATCTACACTTTTTTAACTTATAATATCATTGACTCTACCCCTTTCTCCAAAATTGACTTTTATTGTTTTTTAATTAGTAGAATTGCCCTCCAGGCACAGCTAATTCAAAAATCGAACGAAATTGGCAAACACGTACACCACACACTCACACTCACAAACATTGTTACCCATAATTGTAATTCTGCAACAGCTTTCTAATCAAATAATTCAAGTATAAGCCCAAAATCCTAGGAAAAACGGACCTATTACTTCTAATGACTATCTCAATCAGAGCATGTCTGTCATTGACAGAGCACCAGATTACAAGGCTCTAGTCAATGATTTGAGGCTCTTAAAAATATCCATTTGTTTTGGTTTCCAGGGCGGTAGGTACTCAGTACATTAATTTGCATGATCCGGGGATTACAACGCTGTATGGGATTTAAAAGTACTTAAATCAGGATATCGTACCTTTTATTTTCTCGTGGGTCCGAATATAAGTTGTTTGCAGAATTACCATTCGTTTAATATGGATTTTATATTGAGCGTTTTTTTTACTATCTGTGGCTTTGCTACCCTTCTTTTTAACCACCCCTATGTGTAATGTATCACTGTAAATAAAAGAAACAATGAAACTGGTCAAGCCGTTTTCGAGTTTTAGTGAGACTAACAATCAGCAATAGATTTTTATATAACACAAGACTAGCCTACAACTTCGTCCGCGTGTAATTTAATTTATTTATTTATTAAAACTTAGCGCAGAAATAAAATAATTGAACAACGGCGGACCTAATGCCTTACGCATTTCCCGTCAGTCTACCTTAGGGCGATGTAGAGACAAAACATTTTATAGTCTTCAGCACTTAAGAATTTCAGCTTTCTATCAATGGAACAAAATTGCACCAAGAAAACATACTTAAACGGACCTTAATTATTTTATAATTTTTATAATCAGCTGTAGATTTCATGAATCCATTAATAAATTAAACATTCGTCACTAACACTCAGTTACCGCAAAGTTTTTGTCGACTTAAGTTGAAAACGACTTCTCCTTGCAAGATTTCTAGTTGGAAACTTATAAAAGTATGAGAAGGATCCTAAGTTAAGATAACTTAAGTCTACCTACGGCTACAGTAAGTGAAAACTTCAGCTGAAGAAACTTAAACCATATTCTTAAATGATAGTACGAGAAATAAAGATTTTGTCTTAAAAATTTAAAAAAATAATGTTTACAGGGAAATAGGAACGTCGTACCTTTTTAAGTAATTTTCAGTGATCGGAGATTCATTTTATGTTTTTGACGTCAAATAAGTATGTTAATATGAATATTCCTCTGAGTTCCCGAAATTTATAAAATTGCTTTTTTTTCGCTATGTCGAAATTATTCCAAGGAGGAAATATTGAGTACTTATGCCAAGTTATCAGACTTTAATACTGAGTTGAAAATAACTAATGTTTTAACACTCAACTTTTTACACTTGACAGTGTTACCGGAATTCTTAAATCATTATAATTTTTTCATCATTTTAAAAGTGTGTGACACTTCAAGCAAGGTGAAAAACGTATAAAAACTATCAATACCATGTGGTATTTTAAGATTTGAAGTAAAAACTTAAAATTAATATAATAATTAAAATCAATAATCATAAATCGTAATTCATCTCAACACTTGGATAATAAGGTATTATTAATTAACCAATCAGAACAAAGTATCCTAGATGACCAATCAACAGGTAGACTAGGTACACACTGACAACAAAGTAACTCCTTCAGTTTGGTTCCTGAATGGTTTTCATTATATTACGATTTTTTCGAAAATTCCAGTCTCATTTTCAGTACTTTCCGGAAAACGGCAAGTCTATATTATGTGATATCAATGCACCTTCGATCCCTATATTATTATACAATGTGTATAATAAAACAGACTATATAACGTGTAGGCGTAAATTGAGAAAATATCTACCAAAAGCAGGTGCGGCCGGAAAATTCAAGTTTAATGCACTGTGCATTTCATTTTAAGCTCGATACACCTGACCGTGTGGTACAAATGAAAAGGCTGAAGCGATTTTCAGAGAATTGCAAGAGAATATCGGCTTAAGAATGAAGGTTGTTTTAATGTTTATGTTTAGTAGTTTGTAAGTAAATTAAGTTTGTGTAGTAATTTATTATTATGTGTGATTGCTTGCTGCGCTGTGTGTCTTGTGTGATGTCCAAGTGAAATTAATATTTGTTTAGTCTTTAGATAGTGGTTAAGAGTGTAGTTGTTTTTGTGTGACAGTTTACTTCTACTTATCTAAGACATCGATGACATTGGGTAGTAGTCATTATAACTATTATTGTATTTATACGTTACTGGTGAAATACAGTAATTAGCTGATATATAATATTTATGCGTCACTTAGCTAACGCAAACGATACAGGAAATTCTTGGAGTCGTGTAGTGTTACTTTTTTAATTTACAGAAAATAATGATACGTTTAAAAAATCTAATACTAAGGCACACTACTAAAATTCTTAATCGCTTCAGCTCACAACACACACGTCAGCCACACCAAGTCCTAAACAGGGGTGCGAGTTCAAACCCTGTAACCACAGACAACTGAGCAAGCAGCTTGAACATAATTAGGGTTAACCCCCAAATTACAGCAACAGTTCCAATACCCGCTGCCGCTTATAACTTGCGAATAAACGTGCGATTCACACGCCGGCCATCAATTCAGTTATTACGTGACCTACCCGCAATTTGCGTGTTTCGTTTTCCTTCCAATTTTGAATATGTTGATGAGTAGGGTAGGTTTTTAATCGTCGTACGTGTAGATGCCACGAAAGAGATGTGAATTGTGTATTTTTGTTGGTTTACTTTTAAAAGTTTATTAATTTTATATTTTGGTGTTAATTTTAAAACTAGCTTATATAACTGTACCATTGCTGAACAAGTATTGATCACCCCGCTTGCTCGAGGTGTTGTTCTTCAATGATGTCAGTGAAGACAAACTCAGAAAAGACGTCAGATATTTTATCATACAGAAATAACTATCACATTTTTTAAAACTTCGACGACCAAGCGACAACCGGCTGTCGCGCTGCTATTGTCTTTCTATTATATGAGCGAATCACGCGTGTTCGAAGATTTAAAGTAGATTCTTATTCGCTTTTATTTTTATTCACTTTACTCACAAAGATACGAAGGCGGGCTTAATGACCTAAGTAATCGCTACCAATCAATCAAGTTTCAATTGTTTCTGAATCCTAAAAGCGTATTCGCAAGATTCAGCAAAACCCGCTGTCTTTTCCAACTTGTACCAGTCTCCTCAGGTAGGGGCGAGGGTGCGGACCCTAATACTCCCTATTTGAGCGCCCTAAGAACATAGGGCGTCATATTATTGTAGTGATATTTGAATAAATGCTCCGTTTCCATGTCTACCTGGGAACGACAACAGTTAACTGTCTGTAAACATATTTTTATGGTTTTATCTTTTTACACGATTGTCTACAAAAAGTAGTGTTATGTTCTCTGGGTTCATGTATGTATGTGAGTTTCTTCTTTCTTCAATTACTACTAAACGTCTTGACGGATTAAGATATTTGAGGTATTGTTAGAAGCGAGAGGCAACGACGAGCCTCTCGCCCCGGACTAAGACCCAGGCGAAGACGTCGAGAGTCGCAAGACGACTACCGGCCACAGTAGGCGCGGTTCTGCGGATGGCGAGCTATGGGTAGCTCGCCGCCCGGCTAGGACCAGGACCGCGTAGACGGCGCGTTTTGTTCCACGCGCGCCTCAAAGAGAAGGAGTCAGCACAGGAAGGGGCCCAACATCGCCAACGCCTGCCGGGGTTGCGGAATGTTTATAATAGTTACCGTGACCCTGGAACATAAAGGGCAATCAAAGGAACATGAGTGGATTTTAGTCAGTAAGAGTCTGACACGCCCTCCCGCCGCACCCAGGACGGGAGCAGTCATTGGATGATTTCCCACTCACCAAAAAAAAAAAAAAAAAGGTATTGTTAGAATCTTTGCATGAAAGTTAAAATAGTGAATAATTCAATCGACGAAAGTCGTGTTTTGTAAAGTCACCTATGTAGAGATTTTATTAATCATACGAAAACAGAAAATAATATAAAGACAAATTGACAATCTCCTCCTTTTTAAACTTGGTAAAAAAAAAATCTACCTTAAAATATCATATCATTTCCATGTTAACTATTTACGACATAAAACGCTCGTAAAAAACACCTACACATCGAAAACATTCCCACAGGTTCCATTGTTCCGTCCTAAAATTAATAAAAACCTACACGCTACCCATTCCTGGGCGCCAATAACCCAATTCCCTAAACAATTTCATTCCAGAAAAAAGGTAAAAAAGAAAAAAAAATCATAACATTGTAAAACATTATTTCGTAACAAAATGTCGCCCACGTAACCCTTCGCTCACCGGCGTGGTCCAAAAGACCCTCTATTTACATATTTATATTTACAATTCTCGGTTATTGAACCCTCTATCGTTCAGTGTATTGGAAAAAAACTGTTTACACTATACTTTAACAAATACACTTATATGGTTAACGTAAACCAAACGATTATGTGCGGTGAGATATAATGATAATGCTTGTGTAATTATTTTTTTAAGGAAATTCAAGTGTTTTGTAATCTTACTGGTTTGGTCATTAACGAAAATATATCGGTTTACCAGTTAGATAATGTAGTTTTTAGCGTGTAAGGAAGTAATGTTGCTTGTATTTTGACGTTTTGATAGACAAATTGAAGCTTGATTGCGAACAGCACGAATTGCTTATCGACTAGAATCAACTATTTTTTTTAATGTATTGATGTTCCTAAGTGTCTCAATTGTCTAAAGGAAATAAACAATTGGATTTTGGCTTTGAATTGGCACATTGATCTTTGTGTTAAGAATGTATAAAGTTCGATATGTGTATCATAATATTTGATTTGTAACGAAATGTCTCATTAAATTAACAATTTAACATTTGAACCTTCACATTGAAAGCCAATATTTTTTTTTTACTTTAATTTTCACTAATACTTTGATCAACTGTTTTGGTAATAGTACAGTTGTTTTAAAACGTCTGGAGAAAGCATTTGTAACCCGTGTCAAAGTGTCACTTAACCCTCACCCGCCGACGTATACCGCGATGTTAAGGTTTTTGGTTTTCAAGATTGATACTTCCCTTTGTTTGAGGGTGTTAGTTTCATTTATAATAGATGTACCTTCTTAGGGAAATTTAGTATTCTATTTTATTTAACTGCATAATGTATGTATTTTCATAGACTTGAAATTTTAAGGGAAATTAATGAACAATGTTTTTTTTTTATTCGTCTTTTATCTTACCCTGGAGGTTAAATTCTCAAATAGTCGCTTCTTAGTGCTTTTCTAGGTCATAAAAAATGCACTAAACGGCAGTCAGTAGATTTCATCAGATTTTTTGGAAATTCAGCTCCTAAAAACTCGAGAAAAATCAAAAAGGAAGAAAAATGGACGAACACAGCCACAGAAAACCGCTAGTAAATAAACTAAAGAAAGTGCAGTGAAATGAAACGTTCCCTTCAAAGATTTCGCCCCCCAAACCACACAAAAGCGTAACTATAAAATGAACACAATGTTATCAACATCTTTGCATGAATAAATAGATTGGCCCCAAATCGTTCAGAGCGAGTCCCTCACATTCTGAAACTTCTCAATGTAGTCTTCGGAACAAAACTTTTAAGACGGATTCCCTTGTCATGCTCTTAGAAGTCCGAAGCCCGTTCCGGAGTGTACTCCTCAAGTCTTCAGAAATAAGAATTTAAGCCTCTTTGGTTCTTTTGTACGTTTAATTATAAACTGCCATTTTTAAAAAGAATATGGAACGTTCGAAAAATTTTCGGGGGTATACAGATATGACAATTATTTTGTTTCGTTGTAAAAGTTTGATAAAAAGCTGAAGTACGTTTAAAAAGAAAGGTACTTAAAGTAAAAAATGTGTATAAATAAAATATTTATTGACATTCGGGATTAAAAATGAAATTCAACGGTGGGAAGTTACTTCGCTAAAGCAATAAATATTAAAATAATAAAGCTTAAGAGATTTCATGTTTTTTTTTTATTGAAGTAATCTCTGGTACTACCTGTCGGATTCGAATAATTATTTCTGAATATTACGCAACTACGCAGCTGAAATACTGACGGATGAGTAAGTATCTTTTATAAAGAGATAAAATTGTTATAAAATCCAAATATTATTAAAATATGTGTAAAAGAAAGCTAAATTATTACAAAGATCGTCGGTGTTTTTTATGATAGTCTACACATTTACTTGGACAAAATTATAGGCAGAAGCTAGTTTACCTTATAAAAAAACATATAAATGTAAATATAGGTATATTTCCAGACTTCAGAACATATAGGTTAGTGGAACACAGGAAACGTTAAGTACTAAGGCTATCTGGAACTTAACGTATGACTCCAAAGTCATGCCAACTTCCGTGCCGTCTTGCAATATGTACAGACAGATACATGCAAGTTATAGGTATATGTATGTGTTAGTTGTCTGGTTACCATCTCTCCACGAGAGTAAATAAATATATTTTATTTACTAAATTTATTTATATCTGTATTATTTGCTGCAAGTAAGCTTGAGTTTAGGGTATAATGGTAGTTTTTAATATATTTAATATGTAGGGTCCTTTGTTCGATTCACGAGTTTGGTGTCATTGGGTTTTTCCGTTTTTATTTTTTTTATAATTGGTCCCTGTTAATTAACATTCATGCTGAAAAGATTTTTTTTTTTACTTTGATTTACATAAATAATAGTCCAGCTTTCCTTATGATGTATTTAATTCTCTAAAACAAAGTGTAAAATTTTGGAATACTCAAACGATGCGATAGAGTTGAAGCCCTTCTCTTCAGTTTCATAATATCAACATCAACATCATAGGCCTCTTGAATGAATTGATCGATTTCTCTGTTAAATGGTCAATTACAAGAAACAACTTTCCTCCAATTATCATTACAGACTGCGACATGAACCCAGATTATGCAAGACATAAGGCTACGCTACACACGACCATTTTACCATGTTGATAATGTCTTAGCGATGGTATGGTTAGTCAACCACAGGTCAAAATAATTGAGTGAACAACAACCATATCACAGATTGAATAACAAAATGACAGCGATCATAAGGGTCAATTTCACGTGGCAGTAATATGTCACTTGACATTAATGACAGCTGTCACATTATACAGGGCCAGAGGGCCTAGCCAAGTGGCATTGAAGAATAGATAGCGAAAACGAATAGATTGTCAAATGTATGGAATTGACATAAGCTTTCCCTAAACAATTTGACATCTCGATACATTTGACAATCTATTCGTTTTCGCTATCTATTCTACAATGCCACTTGTCTAGGGGGGATGAGCTGTGGTCAAGTGGCATTGTAGAATAGAGTTCGATACGAACTACACGCACGCACGCACTTATAAAAGAGGGCAAACCTTTTGTTATCATTCTCATTTTCCCTCTTAAGGGGGATTTTTAGGATGGACTAAGCGAGACAGACAGAGTTATTTTAGCATTTATAAAGGCGGGCAAGTTTTTTTTTATCATTCTCATTTTCCCCCTTAAGTGGAATTTTTAGGGTGGACTTTGGGAATAAGCCAATATTGGTATGGATTGCATTGTAGATAAAGTAGTCTCTCGTCTGCATGTCGCCTTACGTGTCTCCTATAGGTCGGTGTCAATATTCAATGATACAATGACCCCGTGTTTGAGCAATGTAGTGTAGGATATCGACAGTTTGTTGTGCAACGTTACAATGGAGCTATATTGGTGAGGTCTATGTACAGTCGCGGACATAAATATGTGTACACTTAGCAAAATCAAAAGCAATTTAAAAGAACGATTGTAATCTTGGTTGAGACCTATTTCATATAAGTGTAAGTTCGCAGATTACTACGAAGCTAAAGGTCGTTTGGACCATAATCCGTCTTCAATTATGGCCCACTAAAATCTGAGTGCTTTTCTTAGCAAGAAAGCACCTCAGTCATTACCCATTTAAATTGAAGGAGGTGCTTCTTTTTTTCATAGAATAGAAAGAAAGAAAGAAAGAAAGAAAAACATTTATTTTGGACACACACAGGAAATAAAAATAGTACAAACAAAAAACATGAATTTATATAAAAATAAAATGAAAAAATACCTGTGCGAGGCCAAAAACGGTCCCTATCGCAGCATGATGCTGCGATTATTCCATAAAACAAAAAAGAATACCGCAGCGCTGGTATTCTGATAGGGCCAGAAGTGCAAAAGGCAAGAATAGGAAACATCGGCCCCACCGTTCGCAAAATTAAATACAAAATTGACTTTTAAACAGTTTTATTTAACTTTTTTTTCTTTGTGTCTACTCAACACCAGGTTTAAGCTCGATTACTTACCATAAGAAAATAATTATGTATTAGTTTGCAATTTACTAAATTGAAACATGTTAAACCAATAAATAAATAAATAAATAAATGTTCATGCTTATGACTGTACTACGGGTTAGCTGCTAGACTTGTGTAAACAATATGTTCTGGGAAATGATGAAATATTATTATCGGTGTTGATTTCAACGAATTTCATAGAACACCTACACTTTGTTAAATTTCTACCTACACATATTGGAACGAAACTTGAGAATTAATGTTTTAATTTAGAGTTTCTAGTATAATTACATTTTAAAATGTCTCGTTATGAGCCAAAGTAAAATTATTTATATTATTTAGAGTCATCTCAATATGGTTAGACTAGAAGACGACCCTAAGATAGTTGATGGAGATGATGAAAAGGTACAAAGAGAATGAAAATGACGAACAACATAATTTTTCAACTTTTCACATTCTCGATACCAATTTTTTTTTCAAATTGGTTCAGCAGTTTATACTTAAAACGTAACAAACAGTAAGGAATCTGATGATAAGTAAGAAGGTGGGTCGACAATAATATTCTATTGTATTGTAAGCAAATTACAAACCTGTTATTTAATTGCGCACCTGCGACCAGCTAGTAACTAGAGTGGAACAGTAATCTGGTTCTAGAGAAATATGCCACTAAATGTAGTCTAAGGTTTAGTTTGAAACTTTATATCTATTAAATCCGAGGTATTGTCACTTTTTTCTTTGATTTTTGAGGTTCCGCACCCGTTTTGATGGTAAAAACGGTCTGTCCACTCGTCTGGCTTGCTGTATCTCATGAAACGATATAGATAACGAGTTAGTTAATTAATTTTAACTTACTTTTAATAAGAGCAAACGACAAAAATAAAATGAAGTTTATAAAATTAGCATACATAATTTGATTAAGTTTTCAGATTTTTTTAAACATACAACTTCGGCCACTAGTCAGCCTTCCTAAAAGTTAGGGACTCAAAGGAATAAAATTTTAATAATATTTTTTTCACTTTTTTTTTAATAAGTATATACGTATGCCTATTAAGTTAAATTAAAAAAACTGTTCAAAATTCGAATTAACACTATCCATGCTACGCAGCGCTCTCACAAATTCAAACACATTTAGAACCTTTTAAACTAAAATCTCCCGTACCACAAACACATAGATCAACCCTCCACTCGCCACCGGCCATAGATGTCCTCTTCATCAACAACTCAGTAGGACAAGCTGACGTCATAAATCATGGCGGTCGTGGATTGGCGCGAACGTCCACATCCGCCCACAGACTATCAATTTCGGAGCCGTCTAGCCAGACCATAAGTTATCGAATTTGTACCTCGCTTTTGGGGGGTTAAGTATTGATTGCTCGACTTTACACTCTTGGGGAGTTAGACAACGGTTTGTGTTAAGTAGACGCTATTATTAGATAAATGCACTACTTAATTTTTTTCTGGTTTATTTTTAATTCCGTTACACGATTATTCTTATGTTCTCGTATAGTAAGCATTGTGCCTTGAGCACCAGACTATTACTGGGGCACGCCAAAGACCTCTTTTCAAACAGAGAAGGCACAAGCATTAATTTAATATGTGTATTTATAATGGAAAAAGACAGGCCTTTTGGTTAAATCAAGTAACAAAAACTAGGGAAACCAGAAACATGAAAGCACATCAGTTCTGCACTTTGTAACGATTTTTTTTTTGGAAATTCAACTCCTTAAAACTTGACCGCGAATTACATCATAATTTAATTATTTCTATCATCATTCTGAGAAATCAAATCTTATTATAAGCAGCAAGTTTTGATAATAAAAATGCATTAGCATACCTATTGAACTAGTATGGCATTGAGAAACATAGGCTAAAATCAAATACAGACATACCATCGGTTTTTTAGGGAGTAATCAAGTAAATTGCTAATTCTAAGAAATCACTGTAAAGGTTAAAGATTTAAAGAAGAAAATTTTCTATTGTTGTTGTTTTTCGAATGTTATTCCACTTTACGCAAATCCCCAGATTACTTACATCGTGTCTTAGAAGTAACAAACAAACAAACACAGAAACTACACGTCCGTCCTTTTATCGTACACATAACGTATCTCAACATCTTAATTGGAAGCAAATATCAATAGCTCGGGTACAACGGTACTACTAGTAACACTATTGGGTACAGACGGTAGGATAGTACAATCCCTGTGTACCTTGGAACAAAAGATGGCCGCCGCGATCCCACTGAATTACGTCATCAGTAAATGTCAAATGTGATGATAAGATGATGCTCAGTGGTGAAGTCGCTCGTCCCTCTAACTGACCCACTCTTTGACAATTCATAAGTGCCTGTAAATAGTCTAAGTTAAACAAATGCTTTTGACTTTGACTCTCATGTAAGAGGTTGTTGGTTCGGTTCGGGGCAAATATCAATTTGTGACCATCACTTCTTAAGTTTAATTTGGACATCACAGACTTCGAAGAAGGTATTGTGAGCTAACCTGGACTTCAAAAATGTAAGTCCGAAATTGCAAGTCCGCATTGAGCAAAATTATTGATCAATGCTCGTAGCCTTCTCTGAATGAGAAGACTTTCTGCAGTTCAGAGAAAAAGCTTTGTAAAGCCAAAGCCACGTTTTGAGCTAAAAAGTGACCGAACGACAAGCAACTTTAATGAATTAAGAAACGTAGCTACATGTTGTTTGTAATCAAAGGGTTTGCTGCTTCATGTTTGTAATGTTTCAAAAAAATGGTTTTACGATAGGGGAGTTCTTAATTCTCTCGTTGTTAATATTTTTTTATAGATTTTTTGTTTTTGTACTAATTGGACCACACGGCCCGGAGGGTTAGTACAGTGGCGTTCATTATAATTAGTTTAGTTTTTTTTGTGCAATCATGTTAAGGGGTTGCATACGTGGTTTTGCTGGGTTTTTTACCTGACTAATAGATTTTTTAAAGAGATTAGTTGTGAATGTATCCATAACTTCTGTTTATTTAATAATATTATAGAGAGGTTGTTTGTTTATGGAGGGAAAGCTTTGGAAGTAATAGTCTGATTACAAAAATCTTATACTTGTATAAAATATATGTATAATAAATTTGATTATTCAAATAACTAATTATTTTAAAAAATAAACAATATATTTTTTCTGATAAAAGCTTAGCAGCTGTACGCCAGCATAAAACGACCTTGAATGTAAAAATACAAAACTATTTACAATTTATTGTGGGATAAAATATAGGTGAAACGAATTATCTAGGCGACCGCAAAAAATTGGAACACTTCCTAATTCTATTACGAGTACACGGAACTATCGAAAAATAAATATACTGTAGAATTATCGAGCGTAATAATAAATACGTAATCGTCTGTATTTAGGTCAAGGATTCATCTAAAAAACCGGTCAAGTATGATACGGACTCGGGCACGAAGGATTCAGTACCGTAATAGGTAAAAATCATTTATTTTGTTTTTAGTATCTGTTATTATAGGGGCTGCAGAAATACACCATATGTCTCAGCTATCGCAGTTTTTCAGATAAAAAAAAAAAAAAAAAAACTGATCTTGCCCGCTGACAGACGGAGAGACAGGCATCGAAGTCTTAGTAATAATGTCCCGTTTTTATCCTTCAGATACGGAACCCTAAAAATCACAAAACACGTTTACACACACGTATTTTTTTCTAAAATACCTTTTAAAACGAGCTCGATGTCACGGACAAATTAAAATTGATTACGAAAAAAATGTGTGTACTTTTTTTCGGCCGCACGTGTAACATGAACGATGGTGTAATAAAATATGTCACACCATAAAAATATGGTTTTATTAATAGCTCAGGATGGAATTATTAGGGCGGGCTACAGAGCTATAATTAATAGCTTTTTATTAGATCGGAATGGTGATATAATTGAGCTTAAGCTATCTTTGAGCTCGTTTTTTTTAAGACCAAAAGAAATATGATTTATTTATTTGGGTGTGATAATTAATAGTTGTTTTAATGTTATAAACTATAAACTGTGTTTTTTACTTTTTGTACTCTTTGGTTCTTAGTTTATTTATTATAAACTAGTCGTGCACATAGGTCCGATTACATGGATGTGTATTAAAATAAGGTACCGATAGGTTGAGACAAAAATAAGCACTGCAAATGACGTAATAATCACACCAATCAGCCGTGGGGGAATAATAATGCAAGATTTTAATACAATATTTCCGGTATTTGTGTGTTGCTTTTAGATAAAAATTTTACTTTATTGCGATTTTTTTTCTTATTATTTTATCTCGAATGAGATTATTTGAACATCTCTAATATCATCTTACATAATTAAGGTTAATAATATTATAGTACCAGCGAACGAAGAGTAAAATATTCTAATTTTGCCCACTTCGCTTAAAAGCTTCTCTAAAGTAAATATGACATAACTATGCCTATACCTCCATATATTTTAAACTCGAAAACAGAACCCTTTGAGCCCTTATCCTAAGCATAGAAATACTCATGAATTTGTCCTCATTGCTCTCAATAAATCACTGAATGCATTAAAGTTATTTCTAACAGCATTCAGTAATGATAATCCTAAACAGCTCTTCTATGTAACTACTAACAAGGCGTCTCACATTTGTCTTATAACCCGTCCTTATTGTTCAAAATTGAAGCTTTGAACCTCAAGTCAATGGACTAAAGTCTAAAATTGCGTGTTGCGTTTGTATAGTATACTGTGCTGCATTTTGCTTGAAGGAACTAAATAAAAGTTGCTGACAAGTTTCTGTGAAACTTTTAGAAGTTATGAGTTCTTTGTTTACGAAAAACTTAACTGAAAAGTTGGAACTAATTATGATATGTCTTTCTAAGAAAAAAATAATAGGAATTTTATAGTTTTACTAGCTTCTGCCTGCGGCTTCGCTCGCGTTAGAAAGAGACAAAAAGTAGCCTATGTTACTCTCCATCCCTTCAACTATCTCCACTTAAAAAATCACGTCAATTCGTCGCTCCGTTTTGCCGTGAAAGAAAGACAAACAGACAGACAGACACACTTTCCCATTTATAATATTAGTATGGATTAGCTGTCCTCTGCAGTATTTGAGCGTTATGTTAGGTCTTTTACTGCTCCGTTACCTTGGGTCATACTTTATGTTATGTGCCTATGAGCTAAGCTGAGGTAAAGTTATGTTACTGCAAAGTTTCGTTTCGTAGATTTTGCTTAACCATTCGACGACCAAGTTTTTCTATTGTGTCTCGAATCACGTGTGTTCGAAGGTTTATAATAAAATAACAAACAGACATACACTAATCACCGCAAACTTTCTTATTTATAATTTTAGTAAAATGTTATATGATAGGTTGTAAAAAACCATCACAATAAGCGATAACTGCATAAAAAATCCTCAAAATTGAATTTAAAAACAAATTCTACAATTTATTAAAATAACTCGTACCAATCCTTGTTGCCAAAACTTCAGGACTAATTTACTGAATTTGCAACCTTTTTTAATTTCGGGAGTGGCTTAATTTTTTGGCACGCCAGTGTACAGTGGCAACTTGCTCGTTTTTCACAAAGCTCTTTGGATGGTAAAACTTGAGTGCTTTTTAGTCGGTCAAAAGTGCCAAAAGTGTTTCGGTTAGAGCTCTTCTTTGAAATAAAAGGCTGAAAAGAAATTACTTAAATCTGTCATTTTAGACGTGAATCCATAATAATGCAAATTTTACTCAAATAACTAAAGGCAATGAAAGACAATTATATAAATATTGTTTTTCAATATATTTATATTCATATTCTTTACTAGCTATTGCCCGCGACTTCGTCCGCGTGGAATAATAGTTCCCGTTCCCGGGGGTTTTCCGGTACGAAAACTATTCTATGACTTTTCTCGGGTCTCAGACTATATCTGTACCAAATTTCATTTAAATTGGTTTAGTGGTTTGGGCGTGAAGAAGAGACAGACAGACAGAAAGACAGACAGACAGAGTCACTTTCTCATTTATAATATTAGTACGGATTGCACACACAAAAAAAAAGACAAAACAATAAAAAACATTATGTACAAAGGCGAGCTTAACCCATAAATGAGTTTTCTTCTAGCAAACCACAATAAGATAGTGAGATTTAATATACGTATTATTTACAAGAATATTCCCCTCAAACATTCAAAGCACATAATACTATTATCTATTGAATCTATTATCTCTAGGCGAGTAAAGCCGGGTGCGATGTTTATTGTTTGTCTTCCCACTCGTGACAGAGTCGATCAAGGAAAGTGATATTTGATATTAATACCGAACTGGTGGAAATAGCGGTTAAAGGAACATAATAGTATGTTATACTGACTTTGTTCCGCGGTTTCACATGCGTTATATTCTGATTCTTTATTGCACACAAAAGAAAGATACATAAAAGAAGCAAAAAATTAAATACGTATATACAAAGGCGAATGGCGCGTTATGTTAGGTTTTTGATTATGTAGCCTATGTTTTAATCTGATGTATGTATAAGCTGTAGAGTTTTATCTAAATTCATTCAGCAGTTTTTGCGTGAAGGGTAACGAACATCCTTATCGTCCATATATCTGTACATATAATCTTTCACATTTATAATATAAGTAAGATATAGACGTGTATGGATTACTTCTTATTTAGGAATCATCTAATAGAAAAAAAAATACATTGAACCCGAGATAAAAAAGCTTTACTTTAGTTTTATACATTTTAGCTTAGCTATTATAAACAAACATCATAAACAGCGCTATTTCTTTAACCTTTCGACGACCAAGCGACAGCCGGCTGTCGCGCTACTATTGTCTTTCTATTGTGTCTGGAGTCACGTATGTTCGAAGGTTTAAGTGTAAGTTTAAATCAATAACGCTCTATCTTCCACCAACTAGTCACAACCAAAACAAAGGACCTACACAAACATACAGACAGACGGTCCGTAACGTGTGTCTTTTTGCACAGTGGCGGTTCAACTCCCCGGCTGTGTAAACTGAGTGGTACGTCTCCATTAAAGTCAATTGAACTACGGGCTAGGGACGGTTCATGTGAGATGTAACCAAGTTTAGTTTAGTGTAGTTTCATATCAGAAATAAAAATATTATTCAAAAAACTCAATTGCGATTTCGGAAGTCGGTGGCATGTTGCTGTTTCATGTAGCCGCCAGCAAACTCCGAATCATGAGACAGACTTACTGATAAGTAAGTCGGTTCATGAGACAGACGGACGGACAGACAGCGAAGTTTTAGCAATAGGGTTCCGTTTTACCCTTTGGGTACGAAACTCGAAAAACACGTTCTGGAGAAACGATTTCACTGTCTTTGTACTTTATATCTCTTCTTCTTCCTGTCCTTATCCCATTTCACTTGGGGTCGGCGCAACATGTCTTTTTCTTCCATACCAACCTATCACCCGTCATACTATCACTTAGCCCTTTCTCCTTCACATCATTCTTCACACATTCCATCCATTTTTTCTTCGGTTCCTCTCCTCTTCCAACCCTATACATTCATACTCATAACTGTCCTAGCTATATGCGTCTCATCCCTCCTCTTAACATGCCCATACCACGACAAACGATTTCCTTTCAACTTGTCTGCTACTGGTGCTACTTTCAAGCTTCCTCTAATATATTCATTTCTCACTCACTTTGTACTTAATATATTAATCAGAAAAGAATACGAGGACAATGGAAAAACATAATTTTCTCTTTACTTGGCCTCATCTGGGAAACGAAATTAGGGCTCAGTTACGAATACGTCGAATCAATATTTATAATTACTTTGATGGCTGCCGAAGCCAGATAATTAAGATACTGTAAAATAATATGTTACAAAGTCACTAATTATATTCCGAGAAACTCTTTGAAAATTACTGAAAGAGCATCATTCATGTGAATTATGCTAGTATAATGTTTGTAGTAACCTATTTTCGAAAGCAGGGTGAGTCTCTTAGTCTCTTTTCGTATACATAGATAATGCCAAGCAAAGATCACCACACTTGCTCAAGGCGGATAGACGATTATTACAAAACAGTGCAAAAGCAACTCTGTCCGTTTGACTATTGTGCTTTTGAAACTTTTTTAATGATAGTCCAAGAAGGGACAATGGCTATTTATATGAATTCGACTTCGAATTTAATCGCAATATTCTTGCTGAAAATAGCAATTTAAAGTCAAAGTAGTAAGCGCAAATATTAATTATAATTGCAGGTTTCCTTACAATAATTTTCCTTCACCAGTAACATAGATATCCAAGAAACACATAAAAATTATAAGTGACTAGCTTTTGCCCGCAGCTTCACTCGCGTTAAAAAGAGACAAAAAGTAGCCTATGTTACTCTCCATCCCTTCAACTGTCTCCACTTAAAAAATCACGTCAATTCGTTGCTCCGTTTTGCCGTGAAAGAAAGACAAACATACAGACAGACAGACAGACAGACAGACACACTTTCCCATTTATAATATTAGTATGGATTCTCTGTTTCAACCTGCTCTCTCTATTTTCAAGGGCTAATATAAACTGTTTTAAATTCTTATTACGACTTGCCCTCTCTATTATAAGGACTATTTTTTTTATTCTTATTTCGACCTGACCTCTCTAATTTCAAGGATTATTTTAAATTCTTGCTTCCCTCTCGCAAACCCTTGCAGCACCAAAGCAGTCTGCTGTACGTATTCTCATGGGAAACGGAGCCGCAGTCCTTGTAATTAAATTATATCGTACTTAAACTGATTTTATTTACACCATGCACTTGATTGTGAGTCGCTTCTGTGTAGCTGGTTAGAGTAATGGGCAATTAATAATTTGAAGGTTTTTTTTGTATCATTGGATGGGAGATAAGTTGATGTTAATTGGTCAGAGGCCTCGCAGATACGTCGCCATCCTAGAGACAAAGATGATATGTCTTTTTTTTTCGGTGAGTGGGAAATCATCCCCGTCCTTCGTGACAGACTTTTACTGACTAAAACCCACTCATGTTCCTTCGGTTGCACTTAAAACAAACTTTCGGTTCAGTTGTTATATGTTCCAGGGCCACGGTAACTATTATAACTATTCCGCAACCCCGGCAAGATGATATGACTCATGTGCCTATTATTACACTTCTCCTACTTATTCTCTTCTCCTCTTTTATATGGAAGAAAACTTCGTTAGTTGAATAAAAAACCATTGATTCATTCAGTTCTGAGTGAAATAATAACCAAAAATGAAACCACAGAAAATAACTACTAGCTGCCTGTTCAAGATAAACTTAGAATATGAATTGTAGATTCACAGCTCGCAAAGCACTTGGAATGGAAACTAAGGCCAAGATAAAACGTTTCTTTAGCACTTATTTTAACTTAGCTTTTCGTCTCTATCTTGCCATAGTTGTGTGAGAGGGATAGAAATATTTCTTAGCCAAACGATTCGACGAAGTTTTGTATATCTAAATCTGAGTCTGAGCTTTATATAAAGGTTCTCAAGGGACGGCCGTTAAAAAATTCAAAATACACATTTCAAATAAAAATACACACATCCACAACAGCAAACCGTTTGCCTATCACTGCCAGACCAGCTCAATATTTATTGTCCATTGAGCACCACATAGGAAATATTTTTAACGCCCCAACCGCAAGTTTGACATGTCCAGCAATGGAATACAAAACAATAAAAAAATCGTTAAAAAAACCCAGTATTTACGTTACCGACCGACCCAACCATAAAAGTCGGGCCAAAAAATTGTAACAGTGGCAGGAACAAAAAGAATAAATACTACGTACACTGGGGTGCAAAAACTGTATTGACGTAAACTGATGAAATGCTGCACAGTGGGCGAGAACTGGGAATTGTTCCTTTTTTGACGGCACTGTGCCAGTGGTGCACTGCTGGCCATAAATAGGTATCCTTTGCCCAGATAAGAAGTACAGCTATTTGTTTTCTTGACAGGAGCGTCGTTACAAATAGTTACATGTTGAAAAGACTTTATTTTTATTTACATCGCGTTCGTTTTCTACTAAAAGTTTGTTTTAAATAGATTAAGTGGATGAAGTGATGTGGATAAAAGGGGTACTTGGGTTGTCTTGTTGGGTAACAGAATGTTTTAGAGGCGTTGAAACGCCTACTATTTATTCTCAGCCGCGCAGGATAAGTAATTGCTCACGATGTTCTTGTAAAATTACCAACGGTACCTAAATGTTTATTTTTTTATTTTGATTAAGTAACTGATTTAAACAACGCCTTTCCAACGTTCTTATGCATTAACCACAGTTGTCACACTTGTGATTCCAAAGTGACAAGCTGTCATTTTAGATTTCGTCTAACGAGCCGTCAGCAAAATCCCTGACACAAAATATTAATAAAAAAAAAACTTCTAACAATCTAAACCAGCACATAACTAAAACATTCCGAGCACGATTCACCAAATTCGCTACAAACCATCTGCCGAGATACAAAAACATAATCTAAGATCAACAATTTAGTACGCATCGCAATAAAAGTGGTAATAACAGCTTACAGGAGTATTCGGTAGAGGGCGTTGAACCGCTCGCGCTGGGTCGTTTTTTGTGGCCCGACGCGCAACTCTGATTGGCCTTCTATGGTAAAAATTACATCGCGTGATGTTTTCATACAACGTTACTATTAGTTCAATGTATGCGAATACAAAGGAAATAACGAAACAAGGTCATTGTTGAGAATATAAAAATTGATATTTTCTGGGAAGAACTCAATGATTTGTTGATATTGAATGAAGCTTAGTTATATTTAAGTTGGTCGGAATTATCTATTAACTTTAGCGGCTCCTTGTATCATTTAATAACGTAAAGCCGATGGTCCCGGTTATCATTCAAAAATCTTTGACATTCATTACGGGTAGTCAAAAGCCAGATATTCTGACCATCAGTCTAGCCAAGAGGTATCGTGATACCCAGTGACTGCGTTATGGTAGTCTCATAGGTAGTCGCTCCGTGTGAAACACTGGTTGCGGTTATACAGCCGATCCTAAAGCTGGGCAGCTGAAGAGCCGGAGTGACACCATTGAGTATGGACGTAGTTGACCTCTTAAACCATTATAATAATAATATAATAACTGTCCCACTGCAGGGCAAAGGCCTCTTCTCATACAGAGAAGGCACGAGCATTGATCATGCCTTAAACCATTGCCTAGCTTAATAGTTGGGACAAAGTCTAGGGAGATGATGGTTTATGCTATAAATGTAGATTAAAATTGAACTACGTATCGAAACGATACTTAGTTTATAAAATTATAATATAAGCGCCTTACTAATAAACGCTGCATAAAGTTATGACAGGTTTATACATCAAAAGATGTATGGTTACACAGGCTTTATTCATTGCATAACTATACACAGTGATTATTAGTAAGGGCATAAGATAAGTTTATAAATGAATACATTACGTTATCAGTAAACACAGTCATGGATGCAACTCGTAACAATAAATATAAATTTTAGCACATTCTAACTTATCATGGTTGCAAATGAATCATTAAAATAAAATTACTCAGTTCCTGCTGTCGGATGCAGCGGTCCACGCTTTATTTTATCTTCTGTAGTTAGTATTGCGAATTTTAAATTATTTTATAAAGATTTTTATTCATTGTGTTCAAGTTAAAAGTGACTGACTGATACACACTTTTGGTAAGTTCTCTTTGTCTTTATTAATACTCAAAAAAAAGTTTTTCATGCACGCCTGTGACTTTGGTACAGAAAATTTCGTGAAACCTGATCTTATAATTAGCTAGCTCTTGTCCGCGAATTCTTCCAGAAAACTTGGTTACTGCGACGCAGTTGGAGGCGCGAATTAAATTTGTCTATATTCTCATGCTTACTCCAAGGAAAATTTCATCATTGTCAGTTTAGTAGTTTTTCCGTAAAATTGCAACAGCTACATTTTAGCGCTCCCTGAAACTGCCGCCTGTAGCGGGTGCCTCAGTTTGTCCCCTTTAGACCCGAGGCTGCTGTTTCCTATATACATAAACTAGCGAACCCCTTCGTACGAGTGTTAAAAAACTTTGAAAAAACGGTTTTTCCCTACTATATTAAGCATTTAAACTCTTCAGTAACTCTTATCGATTAAAAAACACATGTATACAATTTAAACCTTCGAACACACGTGATTTGAGACACAATAGAAAGACTATAGCAGTGCGACAGCCGGCTGTCGCTTCGACGAAAGGTTTAGCAGACAGTGGGGAGCGACTTTGTTTAAACCTTCGAACACAAGTGATTTCAGACACAATAGAAAGACAATAGCAGCCCGAGAGCCGGCTGTCGCTCGGTCGTTGAAAGGTTAATACTACACCAACAGTACATCCAATCCTAACAGAACATAGATAAAAATAAACCGTTCGTTTAGTAAGAGAATCGCGTGTCAATCAGCACTCATGTACTTCCGATAATGACAGACATCGTGACACGCGGTGAACACGCCACCTGCATACGTTAGTAGCTTCTGATTACAAGGGTAAACGAATCAACGTTTACTTTGCATGTTCAAGTGCCGAATTTTGAGGAATTCGATGGGTGGGACACTATTTTATAAGTATTTTTAAGTTATTTATGGACCTCTGCGAAGCCTGTTAAACTGAAATAAAATCACTTCCTATGTTTTCGCCAAATGGACAAACGACCAACTGGCCAAACGGTCGCATTTCACCAATTCATGACACAGGTGCAGGGCCTGTGGGACCTATACACGTAAAATTCTTTGAGGAAGGCCTTATTTAATAATAATTAATATCAGCCTATAACTGTCCCACTGCAGGGCAAAGGCCTCTTCCCATACAGAGAAGGTACGAGCATTGATCACCACGCTTGCTCAAGGCGGGTTGGCGAGTTCGGACTTATATTTACTACAAGTCCAGGTTTCCTCACGATGTTTTCCTTCACCGATGTCTGTGATGTCTAAGATAAACTTTAGAAAGTACATATGAATTGAAAAGTCACATTGGTACTTGCCCGGATTCGAACCCACAACCTCTTACATGAGAGGCGGGCGTCTTAACCACTAGGCCATCACGACTTTTTCTTATTTAATAAAATAATATTTAATAAAAAATTATTTAAAGTAATAATAAAGGCGCAAGAACTAAACAGCAAGTTTTAATAGGCTCTACATCTGCAATAATAGCAGAATGTGAAATAGCCACAGCTAACAGCCTCCAGGTAGTATCGCTAAATAGGCTATTAGCCACGAGACACAATAGATAACTACCTAAGTACCTACGTACACAAACAACTTTGTAACAGGTACAGCTAAACATGTCCACAAAAGGCGCTATTGTTAACATAGGACGTGGCTAGAATACTTGGTAGACCAACCTGGTCTCCATACCTTGAAGTTGATTTGCAAATTGTGCTGATACAGATCTTGGAGACATGGTTTGTGAATACAAGTATGGAGGAATGTAGGTGTATCGTTAGATTGGTAAGTCCAAAGCCTACTTAGTTCATTTTTATTGTTATCATCATTATTAGCTGGACGTCCATTGCTGGATAAAGGCTTTCGCAACTAGACAGGTACATCTCTAATAAAAACCTATTAGTATCAGCGATAAGGGATCGTAAAACTGTAGATACTGGCTGTCATCAAGACCTTTGGCCATTTGGGTCATTACGGGCAGTCAGAAGACCAAAAGTCAGACATAGTTTTACCATGAAGTATCGTGTCACCTAGAATCTACGTTGTGAAGGTCTGATAGGCAGTCGCTCCATGTAAAACATTGGTATTCTACTGAATCCGGACTGTAAAAAGTTAGGGAAATTATATAACATTATATAGTAATATTACATATTTAACCAAATAACAGCATCCTGTTTCCAATTACCCAAAATGTCGGTTATTTTAACACAGAACAGTATATTAAAAGTAATTAGCATTCAACTATCGTGCCTAAAACAATTGTTTAAACACATTGTATAAAACCAACTTAAACAGCAGTGTTTAAACAAGCTATTCTAGACCTTAAAATTTAATAAATAAGATTGAATTTTGGTTGTAGCGTGTACATGTAAAGGATATGGTACATGTATTTGCAAATTATTAAAATACAGAAATGAATTTGTAGTTGCTATAATATGTTAATAAGGATTTTATTCAAATTAGTTTACCAATATTATTTCTGCGTTGCCTTCGTAAACTTACGCCATAATTATATTGTTGCTAATTACTACTTAGTTTCAAGCAGTTTCAAGGATATCATAATAGCCCCGTGATTGACTCAGACAGACCAGCGGGCCCAGGCGCCTGCTTCTCATTCATGATGTAGGGATTCGAAATATATCTCATAACGCTCATGTTGTTACAATTTTTTCAAAGATGCATTATAATCTACACAAATTGATTATATATTTTAATTTTAATAACTAATGTGTTTAATCGATTTGCATTAATGTATTTGTAAATTCTCCTTTTAATATTTGCATGCCTGTAACTTAGGTTAAATATGTATTGGTCTATAACTGTCATTATAACAACTCATGTACCATATTTAAAGCAAATAAATGATTGATTTATTGATTGATTATCTCTATATGATTTTTTCGATTCTTATTGAAGTATAGACTTCTAAGTATACATTAAGGGCCTGTTTCGCAACCTCGAAATAGTCCTTATCTACAAGATAAATTAAAAAATGGAACAGATTTTATCTGCCATATATTTTAATCAAAACTTATCAGAAGAAGTGAAACAGTTTTGACTTCCCGTAACTTTGACAGCTCGCAAAACTAATGTGTCTTATTGATTTCGCATGTGGTGCAATAGATGGCATCACGCATACTGTAGCTTCTGCCCGAGGTTTCACTTGTGACAACGTTATCTATACTTCTATACTAATATTATAAAGAGGTAAAATTTGTAAGTTTGTATGTAGGGGGTAATATCTGGAACTTCTGGTCCGATTTGAAAAATTCTTTCAGTGTTAGATAGCCCATTTATCGAGGAATGCTATAGGCTATATACCATCACGCTACGACCCACGGGAGCGGAGCAGTAACGAAAAATGCGGGTGAAACTGCAGGTGACAGCTAGTACATAAACCAAACTTTGACAGGGAAAATAATCGTAATACTTACATAATAATTGCAGAAGTTTCGCGAATTTCTTTCAGGCGTTAAATTGTGAAAGGGTAACAAAACAAAACTTTATCTGAACAGAATCTTTACAGGCTTTCGAGTTTATAACAATAGTTGAATATTTTACATGAATATAAAGATCAGCCCACAACAACAAAACCAGGAAAACTACTAACATTACACAATTACAAAAGATACCATTACTTAATTAATTACAAGGCAATCGTCCGGAACTAACGTGAGTCGTGATGGCTCAGTGGATAAGACGCCCGCCTCGTGTGTAAGAGGTTGTGGGTTCGAATCCGGGCAAGTACCAATGTGACTTTTTCAATTCATTTGTACTTTCTAAAGTTTATCTTAGACATCACTGACATCCCGTGCCTCGGAAAGAACGTAAAGCCGTTGGTCCCGGTTGTCATTCGTAGAACTTTGACAGTCGTTACTGGTTAGCCAGAAACTCTGACCAGTCTAACCAAGAGGTATCGGGTCGCCCAGTTACTGGGTTGTGGAGGTCAGATAGGTAGTCGCTCCACGTAAAACACCGGTATCCAGCTAAATCCGGTTAGGCTGACAGCCGACCCAAATACGGTTGGGAAAAGGCTAGGGAGATGATGAATCGTCCGGAACTAACGGATATACAGCAGTAGGAAATTAACCTGATAAGTGATTCTCGCCCTTACGGCTATTTACAACATTTATTTTGTCATGTAAACAGTGTTATTAGAGTTATTTGACGGGCCTTTAGTCCTAGTGAAATCTGGGAGTTATAGTGACCCTGATTGCTAAGCTAAAGGTTGTGGGTTCGATTCCCATCCAGGACAAACTTTACGTGATAACCATGATTGTTTGTTATTTGTCTGGGTGTAATTTATCTATAATATGTATGTATTCATAAATTATATATTAACTACAATCACTGCTTAGTTTGGAATCAGATGGCGTGTGAGTGGTCCCAGGAAACTTATGATTAAGTATTTTATGAAATGTTTTGAATATGGAATTTTGTTTATTGGTCAAACGATCGTTCGTTCAAACGCCCCTTAATTGGGCAATTGAATATAATCAAAAGTTTTTGGGAACATTACTATTAAATGTGACAGACAGCCCTGATTATTTATCTATTTGGTTGCTTATCACACCACAAAACTACGAAGTCGCCCGTAACCAGTTAATCTAAATAATCGATGAAACATTACGACTTCCGATGTCGGCGTTGCCCTTACGTGCGCTCGCGCATGACTCATGGGCTCATGGCGCAAAATAAGCACTTGTCACGTGCCGGGGCAATGGCCCTTGAAGTTTGTACTCTTTTATAGATTGTAGGGAGAGGGAAATAGGGTTAAAAGTGGGTGTAGACTATGAGTTTTGTGATAGATTTATGAGTAGGAGATGATTTTTGTTTGGTGGTAAATTACGGAATTTAAATCAAATGTGAAATAGTTGCGTGTGGTTAGTGCAATTTAGATAGTTTTGAGATGAAGGCAATTTAAAGATACTCTAGATCAAGCGCACTGAAGCAAAGTTGTTGTTTTTTCGATGGAAATACCTACATAAATACATTACATTTATCAAAGTTTAGGTATATTTACTCTATTTATTTCTGGTATGTGCGAAACGGATAGTTTCAAATTCAATGACCGAACATGAAATTGATCGATATAGGTACAGTTGTGTTTTCTCCGCGTGTTCGTGCGAGTGCTTAAAGTTACATAGGGCAAGCCCTATGTAACTTTAAACAAGTTTAAGCTCAACTTAAAACAACAAGCCCTATGTAACCTTATATTTTTATAATTAAACATCAATTCATTACAATGAACTATTTTTCACATTAATTTCATGAATACAAAATTTTATCAAGATCACTAGTTTTCCTACAACAAGCGTACCAGAGTTACTTTCGCATTTATAACATTACTACAGACTATAATAGAATGACATTATTTTCAAAAACCCATTAAAATGCGCTGCCGTGTCAACAACATATTAAACCGAACACACATAGCATATTTATGACATAATCTACGTCAAAAAGTCATTTAAAATCAGAAAAGCAACGAGTTTGACGTAAGCAAAACAAATCTGCTACATAAATACTTAATAGTGCTGGGAACATTTAAATGAAAAGCGGGATCAAAATGATAAGAATCGCGGGATTTATTGCACGGGACTGATATTCAGTGTCAAATTTAGTAAATGTGTCCATCTGCAGTGGTTTGGCATGTACAAATTAATTGGGATTTCGTTGTACTGGTATTTTGTGTTTTGTTTAATAACTAGCTTTCGCTCGCGTGAAAGTCGATACTGTCAACCCCCTAGTCTCCTACTATATCCCTTCTAGGTTGATTTTTTTATAAATCCTTTCTTAGTAGTAACTTACTCTTTACAAAGAACACCCTGCAAATTTCAGGTCTCTAGGACCAGCGGTTTTGGCTACGCGTTGATATATCAACAGTCAGTCAATCAGTCACTTTACCATTTTATATAAACATACTAGCTTTTGCCCGCGGCTTCGCTCGCGTTAGAAAGAGACAAAAAGTAGCATATATAACTCTCCATCCCTTCAAGTATCTCCACTTAAAAAATCACGTCAATTCGTCGCTCCGTTTTGCCGTGAAAGAAAGACAAACATACAGAGAGACAGACAGACACACTTTCCCATTTATAATATTAGTATGGATTTCTGATACGTACATTCAATATGCGTAGATGCGTAACAGATACCTTTTAGATAAAAAATGTTATTACTGCTATCTTTTATCAAATTCAGGCCAAGCAGAGCGTAAACTGTTACCAATAGTACACAAACGACCCAATTGAGGTACTAGCATATGGAACACGTAGCATTCATTTGAATCAACCAAAAAAACTGTTTAACCCCAATCAAAATTACCGTCACGTTTGAAAGAAAACATTTACAAAAACCCTCAAGATTTTGTATTAAAATTTTACGATCCGTCCATAAAATCCCGGGTTCCCGGGATCCCGGGACTGCAAGAGACACGCACAACACTCACCGTTGCATAATACTCACAGGATTTGAATCGTCAACTAGCTGGTTATTAGAATTGCAAAATTTTGCAGATCCCGCTAAATATTCCGGGACGCGTCGCTCCGTTTGACGAAGTTTCGGTTAACATGTACCGGGGTTTGTGTAGTCGCGAAGTTTCCGAGCTTTGCAGTTGTTGATAGATTACTTGTTTCTGTAGCTATACCTGTATAAAGCTTGCGGACTTTCTAGTAACTATTTAGCAACAATGAACAAAAATGGTGAGACTTCAATGGCGTTTTTGGCAAATCTTGACGTGTTCGCAACGTAATATGAACCTTATTCTGTAATACGTTTAGAGTACAGTTTGTATGTAGCAAGTAACGCAAATATTTCCAAGTCAAGTAGCACTAAAAGGTATTTCCAACATCACGCCCAACATCATAGGACAATTAATAATTTACGGAGCTATTGTTACGGATAGTCAGAAGCTAGAAAGTCCAAGGTCTTACCAAGGAGTACCATATCACCCAGTAATTGGGTTGTGGAGGTCTGATAGGCAGTCGCTCTATGTAAAACACTGGTATACAGCTCCATCTGCTTTGACTGAACATAACTGGAAAAAGGCTAAGCTATAACGATGATGGTGAATGGAGAAAAATTGCTCGACGGCCTATCTAATGCTTAGGGGTCAAAAAATACAATCTTAAATAGACAAAATAGTAAACTGATTGACTAATTATTGATGACTATTGATTTTTCAACGCACAGCCCAAACCACTGGACTTAGAGACATGAAACTTGCTGGGTGTTCTCTTTGTAAAGAGGGGGTAATCACTAAGAAATTATTTTTGAAAATTCACGCGGGCGAAGCCGGGAGCGAAAGCTAGTACATTATAAAGTTAATGCCTTCTGGAGAAGTGTTTCAGCCTTGCTTTGCTTATACTAATTATAACTTCTAGGCACGCTACTGAATTCTACAGGCATTGTAGATGCGTTGTCATCTCAGAAACAAAGCTTCTACGTCTCATGTTCCTGGAACTACGTCAGAAATACGTAGGTTTACTTCACAAGATGAACTCCTAGACAAAAGCCTACCTACGTAGTTTAGTATATTTTAAACAATAAGTAATTAGACTCCTTGGAGATGGCATAAGATCTCTAATATCTAGACTTGTGGTTGTGCTGGTTTCTGCTAAATAACTAAAGTCAAATCATTTTCCGGTAAAAGCAGCGTGGGCAGGCCTTCCGCAATATGGACCGATGATCTCATCAAGATCGCCGAGCCCCGTTGGCGCAGGACCGATGCATGTGGAAATCTTTGGGGGAGACCTTTGTCCAGCAGTGGACGTCTATCGGCTGATGATGATGATGAAATCATTTTTGAATAAGAATTTTTAATAGCAACTAAAAATGTAATGTAAATTTTGCATAATATGAAAGCATTGTATTCAAAGCTACCGTTGACTGTTGTACGACTTGGTAAACATTAGTATAATTTACGACATATTGAATTTATGGGCATTTTACGGAAATATTTTTATTTTTCCAAAACTGCCTGAGATTTTGCAGCTTTCTGTACAGCTAAGCTTTGGTTTTTCGAAAACCCAAAACATATCCTACTGAAACTTGCAATAAACTATTTTTTCCATTAGTAAACTGTTGAAACATATACTAAGACCGAGAGAACGCTTAGCGAACGTTGCCGTTGCAAACAACTACTAAATTATTTTAGGACAAGATAGAGACAGAATAGCTAAGCCAAAGTACGTGATACTTAAAGTATATTTATCTCGACCTGAAACTATTGACTATCCCAATTTTTCCTCCAATCGTTACACAGGCACCAAACAATCTTGTCACGGTAATCGTATATATAAAGTCTTCACTAAAAATAAGGGCGCTGCCTCACGGGAGGAAATCGCAACGTAAGAGGAAGTCTGACGATGCTGCGTCATTCCTTAATATTGGGTACTTAGGGCCCTGAGAGGGGCGTTTATGATCATGGCGCTTATGAGTATCGCTGTGTGAAGACGTGGAGATAGGAAAGTGTTGCTAATTTTCTCGATTTTTGGTTTAGAATATCTGTAATACAGTTTTTTTTTAACTTAAGTACATAGTTTTGGCATCTATCTTTTAACTATACTAATATTACAAGGTTGAAGAGTTTGTTCAATTAAACGCGGTAGTCACAGAGATGACAGTTTCGAATTAAATAATCTTCTTGTAAGCCCAATTATCGAGAAATGCTATAATGCTATACTAGGTGTATTTTTGGTCTTGCACAACCCGCTAGGAGACGATTCTACTCATAAAAACAAACAACTTTTTTTATGGAACCAACTCTAAAATCTCGAAAAAAATATCAGCTGTTTCATACATTGTGGTTGGGAGGGCATTGAACTTTTATTAGAAACAGCTGTTTTTTTTGGCGATTACGTCATCTCCTAGCAGGTTGTGCAAGACCAAAAATACACCTAGTATAACATCACAATTCGACCAATGGATGCGGAGTAGTAACCAAAGTTGTGGGTGAAACCGTGGGGCATAGCTAGTATTTAAACTATGACTAATTGACTATACTCTCTAAAAATGGGCAAATACTGGGACTAAAATAAAAATACAAAATCATAGAAATACTTAGCTACTTGTATTAAGTTCGTATAAAAAACTTAGACCTATACTTGAGCCAATATCGATAAAGAATAGAGGTAAACAAACCGTTGCTTGGTTTTTCGAAATAACGAGGTAATATGCATGATATTTGAGTGATTCTAGTGAAATATGCTGCAATAGGATTTTTTTTAATAAATAGCGTGAAAAAGGCGATAATCATGTAAATAATAGAAGATTTGTGTGTTGATAGTGATAGTGAGTTGTGATAACCCTATATTTTTGTTTACCTGTATTCTTTATCGAATTTGGCTCAAGTATAATTCCTTTTATTTTCAAATCCAACTCAGTTTATCTTTTTCGCGGACATTTTAAATAGTCGTCTGTAACTACGCGCTGCACTAACGATGCAAAATGGCGTCGCGCAGTCATTTGTTATTCCATTTACGACTTAACTAATGAGGTATTAGGACATGGGATGACAATGATTAATATTAGAAACGCATTAATTACTGAGTGACTTGCTACTACAAGTTCGTTGTCGCTAGTACCTTTAAACCTTAGAACTCACGTGGCTTAGAAGCCCGACAGCCGGCTGTCGCTTGGTCGTCGAAAGGTTAAAAGTACCTACCATGATGGTACTATAGGTGAATTTTTGAACCACTAGTGCCACTTTTTCAGAACCTGAAAATAATGGTTGTAGTGTTAAATTTTACCACTATACTAGGTGTATTTTTGGTCTTGCTCAACCCGTTAGGAGTTGATTCTACTCATAAAAACAAACAACTTTTATTGTGGAACCAACTCAAAAATCTAGAAAAAAAAAAAAACACCTGTTTCATACATTATGGTCGGGAGGGCATTAAACTTTTCTTAGAATCAGCTGATATTTTTTTCGTGACTTCAGAGTTCGTTCCATAATAAAAGTTGTTTGTTTTCATGGGTAAAATCATTTCCTAGCGGGTTGAGCAAGACCAAAAATACACTAGTATTATTTTAGACACTTGCGAATTTTTTAAGGTTGTAAATTAAATACACTTAGTTTTTAAAACAATACTATTCATAACAGAATCAACAAATGTTTTGTTTATTTATTTTGATTTCGGAGTTAGTATGGTTTTAACATGAAAAGCACCAAGAGTTCCAACCAAACATATTAAGTGACCAACTTTTTCAGTGCCTTCAGGAATTACACTTTATGCGAACATTTTCTTCCAAAAAGAAGAAAATATGGTGTTCCCTTACCAAGAAAAGGTTTTATTCGATGGTGGAAATGTAAGTTACGGCCTTAGACCATTTAGTAAACTTCCTAAAAGGCCCATGGGAAGAGTGAACCCACAAATATATGAGTATTGTTTCTTAAGAGCCATATTGTTCTCGCTTTACTCCATTTTCGTCCGTAAATGTGTTAGAATAGGGTCATTACACATTAGGTCAGGAAAAAAATCCTCCAAAAAAAACAAGGTTTTTCTTTTAAATCTTAATTTATTAAGAGACAGGCTTTTTTTATTCAGTAAAACTACTCTAAACATGTTAAGAGGAGGGATAAGACGCATATAGTTAGGACAGTTATGAGTATGAATGTAGATGGTTGGAAGAGGAGAGGAAGACCGAAGAAACAATGGAATGGATGGAATGTGTAAATAATGATATGAAGGAGAAAGGGGTAAGTGATAGCATGACGGGTGACAGGTTGGTATAGAAGAAAAAGACATGTTGCGCCGAACCCAAGTAAAATGGGATAAGGGCAGGAAGAAGAAGAAAACTGCTCTAAACAAAGAACACATTTTGCAAGTTTCATGTCTCTAGGACCAGCGATTTGGGCTGTGCGTTGATACATCAAATTATTAACAGTCAGTCAATCAATGAAACAGTTAGCCATTTTATAAATCCCTACTAATATTATAAATGCGAAAGTAACTCTATCTGTCTGTCTGTCTGTTTGTTACGCTTTCACGTCTAAACCACTGAACTGATTTTAATGAAATTTGGTACAGAGATAGAGTTGACCTTGAGAAAGAACATAGGATAGTTTTTATCCCGAACTTTTGAAGAGATCTCTTGAAAACGCGATATAACCGACATCCACGCGGGCGAAGCCGCGGGCAAAAGCTAGTAACACTAATATATTTCTATCTCCGCCATTCAAACATTTAATCACTATAATATTAACATTTGTTTAAATTTTCTCATTGTGTAGCCGTCAGCACCAAAGGTGTTGCTCGCCATTGTATGTTAATCTAAGAGGTCAAGGTCCAAGGTCAATGTATGCATTTAATGCTTTATGGATGTAAACGTAAACGTAATGTTTTTTAAAGTGGAGTAGTCCAAGAGTCAATGTTTACATTACAGTTTTTTTTTGTTTTCGGGAGATTATGTGGCGTATATTGTACACATATTAAAGCTTGATATCTATTTATTTTTTTAATGGATGTCTATGGCGTTTCTTCTTTGGTTTTATTTGTAACTATCCAACTCCGATAGACCTTGGCCTACCCCGATAAGTATGGTATTGAATTTAAAAAAGGATCTAGTAAAAATGGACGTTCAGTTTATTCCAGAATTTGAATATTATCCGGTCGACTTTTAAATTTTTTCTGACAAGACCATACCTGTTTACGAATATTTGCCAAAAACCTTGCCGAATTGGTCCTGTCGTTTTCGAGTTTAGAGCTTAGCAACACTTTTAACGATAAATTTTAATTATTATATAGATTAGGTTTACCCACAACATTATGAACGAAAATGAGATAATGTAGTTTTCCATAGTTATTTTCCATCCGAACGTACAGAACTCTGGAAGCAAAATTCTGACACCTCCCTCTGTTTTGTTGGCCACGTTTCTTGCCAAAAGAAAAGTTAACTAAAGGCGTAAACGCTAACAAACAAGTTACTCATCTAAAAGCGCAGTACAACTCACTGGTCTAACATACATCAACAAACCAACCGAATAATTCACACCATAATCAGACACTCCCGAAACTAAGCGAAATGATAACGACGCATCTTCACATCAGTAGAGTCTCCATAAATCCCAAACTTTGCAGATTAACTCCTCTTCGGATGCTCATCCAAACTTGGGACGTATTTATTTTCCAAATCCTGCTATGAGGAGATTTATTCACGAAGTCGTATTAAACGTCCTTTGCGGCATCGTTAGCTAAATGTTTTGATTAATTAAGACTTTACGGGGCCTAAGTTTCTTGTGATTAAGAACTGTTTTGGTGTTATCTGGCTCAAACACACACATACATGATGATTACATTTCTGGAACAAGATGGCGAAGTTAGCATAGATGTATTAGGCAAAGTTGAAGCAGTAGCAAAGAGATTGGCTGCTAAGCTATATGTTGTCCAGATTCGGATGGTTCGATTCCCACATGGTCCAAATTTTTGTGTAAGTCTTGTCACCCACGTAACAGGAAAAATTCCTAGCGAAGGTCAAGAAACATCCCCCCTTCGACAATTAGTTTGTGCCTCCAGGTTATTAATTTTTATGCTTAAGAAAAATGCATGTGACTCGAAAATTCGTATCACATTTAGGTGATATAGCACTGATAAATGATAACAGGAGAAAATAATCATATTATCTTGAAACTGTGTCAGTTAAATTATCTATCTGTCGTTTTGATTGGTCAGAAATAGAATTGATTTCAAATTTTGTACGTATAATGTTTTCATTTTCCTCTTAAAGGAAATTCATGGATTTAGGTATTGATATGAGCAAATGTGATCATTAGTGAAGCTTCAAAAGGATCTGCCAGCGTCCAATATAGGGAAGTATTTTTTGGTGTCAAAATTACTCATTAAATCTATCGAAAAATCAAAAAGTAATTGACACTTACAACGACTCTAGTCAGTAATTTACTAACACCACCCCAAACAGAAAAACCAACACCACACCATATCAAAATAATGACATTTCAAAACCGATAAAAAACTGACATTAACGATGGTAATATAAAGAAAATGCGTTCGTTAACGAAATTCGTGAAATACGTCGAAGAATAAAGAGTCAGTTGACGACAGTAGACAGGTGTTACTGAAGTGACGGTAGATATTGACGATAAAAATAATGGCGCGAACGAATGAACGCCATATTGGCGCCGCCATATTGAATGTTGTAAATTGTAGGTCAGTGATAAAAGTTTGTTTGGCTTTTGGGCTTTGTTGGAAAGTAAAATGTACTGGGATGTGAAAATACGCGTATTACACATCAAAGAAGATTTTACTTGATCAGCACATATATTTTTCGTCCCCCATGTTGTCCGTATCGTCTATTATGCTATCAGTAACGCCTTTTTTCTTTTATATCATTCTTCACACACTCTGGTTATCTTTTCCTTGGTTGTCTCCTATACATCCGTCCACATAGATACTCTTAGCCACATATGTACCACTCCTTCTCTTCACAACTTGTCGGTGCATGCTCTGAAATAAAATGAAAGTACTTTCAGCACTACTTTCATTCAGGCTTTCTCTATATTCTCATTTCTCACTTAATCTATACTCGTAGCTCCACACAACGTTAAAACTCTTCAGTTGAGGGTTTATACTAACAACGAGACAGAATTGGTTTGAAAAAGTCATTTGCTATCATGAGTAATATCATGTTTTTATGCAATGGCCACACTTACCTAAAAATACGAGAAAACTTTCCAAAGACTTCAATTTCATATAGCACACGATAAGTAGGACAGTCAATTTATTCCATGTTCTAAACTTCAACATGTCACGTCAACTTCTGAATCAAAATATTCTTTCAAGATAACAGAAGTCGCTAAGTGACACACAATGTAATATAAATGTGACATAAAAACTCATGTGTTGTCATCATATTAAATTCATGTGGAATTATCATCATTCTGCCTTTTTATTTGCTAGGTATTTCTACAGTGAGGTACGAAAATATATCATCAATTGTACATTTTGTTTAATATCTAGATATGTTTTTATTGGTAATTAAGTATTGGACATTTGATTCGTTTTTAAATGTTTAATGTTGTTGGTCAAGCAGAGCTCGGCACCGGTATATTTTTTAAACTGTAATTCCTATGTTTCACACAAGACATTGATATTACTTTTCGACTATTAAAGGCAGTTTCCTTTTTGTAAACAAGTGTTTTATTACCACTTGATTATAAATTCTCAATCAATAGAATACTAAAGTTCAGTAATTGTGCTTATATAAACCAAAGTTTGAGAAGTAATTGGTAATTGTCTTGATTTAGGATATTTTACGCCGATTAATTCAAAATCTATTGTAAGTTGTGAATGAGCATTTAAATGTTTTTGCTGAATAGCAATTAGTTTGACGTTGAGGATTGAATTATTGAGGGGATTTGAAGAAATAGTAGTAAAGCTTTTTGTTAAGGAGATTGTTCGATGATTAAACCCTACCATTTCTTCGATAAAGCATCGTTACTATTCGTTACTATTTCGATTTATACATACACTTATTCATCTCAATTCGCGTTTCTCTGAACGATTGTGTTCATTAAACAGTTTAACTTCTCTAATCGGTCAAACGCTAAAAACGTGAAGGGACATTTGTCCAGATTTTTTGTATTGACTTTAAGCCATCCGGGCCATGATTAGTTATACCTGTTCCTGGAAACTACGTAGGTAAACCGTAGAGAATATACGGTATATTAAAAAAAATTGATTAAAAACAAAAGTCGTAAAATCCTTGACTATGTAAAGAAAAATACCACTTACAATTTACCTTTTATTACTTCTTAAATACAACCCTATTCTTACTTTTAAATTGAAACTATTACAAGCAGCCGCCATCTTGTCTTGGCTACAGCTACCTTAATTAGTAACAAAATGGCAACAAAGGCATTTTTCCTCATCGTTTCTACGTGTATAATTATAACGTAATTCCTTTGAAATGAGCGTGACGATTTGCCGCCATTTTCGTCCGTCACAATTAAGAAAAAGAACGATAAAGGAGCCAGGTCTTTTGGGTACGTTTTAACGCAATTTATTGTTAGGTAGCAAGTTTTATTCTTTTTCTTTTGTTTTAACTTTGCCACTTAAATGAGGTCAATGACTTTGTAGAGTAGGTGCGAAATATGTTGGGTGTATGTATAATATTTTGGGACTTTAGCACCTAGATAATGTGGTGAGCTATTGTGATACTGGCTATGCATGAAGTCGTTTATTAAAAGTAATTAATAAGTATGAAAATTCATACAATATAATGTTTTTATTGCAAAAAAAATTAAGCGGATTATTAATTCTGTAGATTACCTTCTACAATAATAAAAAACTTTAACTCTTCATAGCATTAGGAACAAATAAACCGAAGATTTTCCATCCTTTTTTCACCATTTCTAAACTAATTAATCCTTCAAAGTACTGAACAACAAACCCGTCAAAAGGCAAGCATTCCAAATTAAAACGGAACACTGCAACACCAAACAAATCATAGTTTACAAACTCAACACTAGCTTACATTAACAAAATTAGGATTTCTGCAAACTCAGTCACCGATACCAGTCGAGTCATAATTGCGATTAATTAATCGCACACTGCATGACTATCGAGTTACGCGTTATCGGCACGAACGCAATAGAACGCGCGACTGTTCACGACTCGACTCGAAAACGCAGCCCTGACATATTGCGATTGTCGACCACGCGTGATAACATGTTTGGTAATTTTGTTACGCGTCGGTGAATGTACAAAAATATTCCAGAAGTATAAAACGTTCTGATCCTCATGGTAGCAAGCGGGACTCGTGAAGTAATAGCTACATAATAAAATGGGTAAAATCTAAGACTCTAAATAGAAGATTAGATGTCAAGCATGCGAACTAGCACGACTTCGGTAAAGGTACATTTACTGCCTACCCAATAATCTCAAAAAAAGAAGTCCCTGCATTGCAACTAAAGAAGTAATGGCAGTAATACGTCAAACGAGCGTTACTTCGGTAAAAATATATATGCTATCCGATAATCTCAAATAAAAAAGTCGCAGCATTGCAACTGAAGAAGTAATAGCAGTAATACGTCATAACGTCATAATACTAAAGTCAATTAATTTTAAAACGCTTTCAAATCTTGCTGTGTTTCTTATTAAAGGGTGTGATTCCCTTATAGGCAGAAGAGACATAAATTATCTTTATCTTTAAGATGGTAACGCTTTTGCTAGGCTTCTGGTATTGCAATAATCAGAGACCACACAAGATTCGCCGTCAGCTTGTTTAACCGATAACCAATGATACAAAAAATATCTTAAACTTTATTTATATATGATTTGATGAGACAATAAAACCGAACATAAATATTTTCATTAACATTTAACACTAGTTTCTCCCAGTCAAACATGTGCCATATTTGTATTGTAACAAAGACGATTTCCCTCAAATATCATTAGGGCGAGAAAGTTAAGTTGGAGATCGGTAAGATGATACTAACTAACACTCTTGACCTACTGTAATATATCTGTTAAGTGACAACAAACAGTGTTGATAATTAAACGGTATTCTACGAGCGCAGTCGTTAATTTTATACGTTGTCGAGTATTACTTTATAATATAGATTTTTATATTGTGTTACACTAAATAAAAGAGAGATCTGGTAATCAATAGTGTGCGTAAGGATACCAATGGTCCATGATTACGCCACGCCTTTTTTCATATTTTTATTTCTATGTTATCAAAAATATACCTAATTTAAGAATCTCATCATTTTCGTTTACGAAGACATCAGGCATTTGGGACCAAAAATAACTTGCGCGCCCCGACCTAAAATTATTCCCAACAGTTAGGCCACAGTTATTGCCTGGTATCCTTTCTAGTAATTTCCATTCTTATATGTATTAATTATTGATGCAAAAAAAAACACAAACTATTCTGACAAAATTCGATATAGAGACTACTGCTTAGCCTGAAAATTTCTGAGACCGCGGTCTTCCACACAGTCGAAGTCGCGCGCAAAAGCTAACTGTCCCAATACTTACATAAATAAACATTTAATAACCAAACAACATTTAGGTACTCCAACACCTAAACACAAAGACTTAACAAGAAAATAATCTAACACGAAAACAAAACAATTTTCGTCTTAAATTCAAATTCGGAACGCCAACTTGAAACCAGCAAAAAGGCGGGAATTCGGAAACAATAGACAAGAGAGGCAACTTTATAAAATGTGTGCCACCAAGGAGTGCTAGGCGTTTCACAAATTCTATTGTGACAACAATGTATGGTGTTGGCGCGAACTCGTGTTTTTATTGTTCTAATTTTAAAATTCATTTTGTTAGTATACTTAGAATACCTTCCCGTTTTTGCAGCGTGGAAAATGAAATGCAGTGATGATACATTGCCTTCCGTATAAAATACATAGCCTTGTATTTTTTACGTAAAAAATGTGTATTGTGGTATATTTCAATTTATTTATGTTCATTATCCTTCCTATGATTATTGTAATAAGAAAGAGTAACAAATCTATATTAATAAAATAAAGCTGGTTAAGCCGTCAATTACCGTCTTGATTGTACGGAAACGGAGTCGTTACCAAAAACGCAAACAAAACAGTAGGAGACCGCTAGTAAATACAACAAAATCTCAGTTTACCAAAATAACTAACCTACAACATCTAACAGCTATTCCAAACAAAGGCAAATCCCTGTTTTTAAAATTCAAATATCAATACCCAAGTACGACCCAATAAATTTTGGCACGCATCAATCCTTCACATTTCTATCCCATAGTGCCCCTCTACCTTTCATTTGACACATTATCTCATCCTTTCATGACATGGAAATGTCCTTCGAAATAAAGTAAGAAAAAACTTTCAGGCCGAGTGGAAATCCCCATAGACACGGAGTGACGTGTTACCATAAACAAAATTATTACTTTTGTAAACACCTGTAGTAAACTGAGTTAGGAACTTTTTTACCTTTCTTATCGGATTTTTTTTTTGAAGTTGGGAAAGGTCTCTTTGGTACATGTTGTCAAATTATTGGGTCACACAAACAACTGTTTTTGTATAGAATTTGCCGAAAAGAGGACAATAGTTTTTCTTTTAAACATTGTCCTTCATTAGGAATTTGTTTTGTATTGTTGGGGCTTTAACAAACTTATACCTACAACTCGATACTTGGAAAAAATACATATTTGTAGGCCAAAATTAAATATATCCCGCGCGGGAATCAAAGCCGCGACACACACAACAGAAAGACGCTTCCACGGTTCAAACCGCTTTTTTGATTTTTTGTCTTTATCCATAAGGTGGAAAATGAAAAGGCTATACTAATATTACTATGCAATATTTTTTAAGACGGACATCTTTGTTTGAATTCCGGATCGACCTTACAAGTTTTGTTTAGACTCTAGGCTTTTTGCCCATACATTTTATCTGCAAAAATATGAATATTCCCAAACGATTACATACTGAATAGACTCAATTTTCCTGCCTACCATGTTTCCTTCCATAAGCTTAGCTATCCACAAAACATGTTCGAGTAAAAACAGAGCAATACCGACGTACCCCGGGGAACGCTAAACTGTCTCAGAACCTTCAAAGAATATTTCGAGAAATTTCTACTGAATTCTGTGTCATTTCTGAAAAAACTTAGGCTAGTATTCATAATCTGGTTTCGTTGGAGCGGCCATTGTGATCTCTCTTGAGATGGCGATTTGGAAAATTTGGTCATTTCGGAAAATTTTTGGTCTTGTTGAATTGAGTTTTGTAATTCTGTTTCTATGTGACATACTGACATACCAAAAATAGCGCCTAAAATGTGAAATCACAATTTTTTCTTTATAAATTACATATAAAAATCAATGAGTTACATATTTTACATTTAAGACGCTATATTGGGTAAGTAAGAAATATGTATATCATATGGCCGTGTGGGGTCTTGTTCCAAGATATTGATATATTTTGTAATTGAAAAATTATGTTACGCCTAGCTGATGCCACTGAATATACTCGTATTTTGACAATGTCGAACATAAATTACTAACTTTTATCCCTTATTTTAACCCCAAAAGGGTCGAATTTTCAAAAATCCTTAGTGTTTAGTGCTAGTAACGTTTGATACCCAAGGCACAGGACTGAATACCTGGGAGCCCACCTAGCCCAGCTATCTCTCTGTGATAGGGACGCAGTTCCAATGAGATGAAATGAAAACATTTAACGATCCAGCACAAACGGACGGACATGGTATGTAAATTCAAGTACATGTGGATCGAGTGATCTTGTTTTTATGGCTGACTGGCCTGTTAGTCTAAAATGGTTAGTGATCTTGTGTGTGCTAAGCCCGAGATCATCGGTTCGGTTTCTATCCAGGGTGTGTGATGAGCATGACGGTTTTTTCTGTGTATTTAAATGAAATAAATACGGTAGTCGGGTTACAATGGGACAGGTTTTGCGTAATTAGAAATCAGATAGCCTTGCGTGAGTTGTCCCAAGATACCTTTATTTATTAATAAAAAATACTAAACTAAAAGCCGAAATCCAAAAAAAAATACACAAAACTAAACAAAGTTATTGCCTCATATCTGGATCACTTAGTTCAAACATTAGGCAAACCGCCAACGCGCGTACTTTACCTATACGTGGGCAGAAAGTGATAAACAAACAAACATTAACATTTACAAACGTATCAAAAGCTAATGAGCTTTTCCTGTACTTAGATAAGTGATAAGCTGTATTATCAAGTTCAGAGAAAAATGCGTAATCATGACTAATAAGGCAAAGTTGTAAGTACTATCTAATTGGATTGTTCTATGAAATTCTAGAAGTATCAGCTACTAGGATTACAAGTATTTTAAGTAGTGCTTTTCTAAGTTACAATCACTATAAATAAATATAATTAAAAAAACATCATAATTCGTCTTTGTATAAACAACGTTGTATTTAGGCAAAGTTTTGTAGACATTTTATGCCCTGAACTTTTCAGGCTAATACGAAAAAATGGTAATACCTTCTTTAAAAAAAATGGACTTACTGAAAATGTGAAATTCTAACTCCAAAGGTTAATGACTCCTGAAATACAGGTATATTTTAGGAGCCTGTGATTTTGTGACTGAGATTGCGTAGAACAAGTTTTCTGCGACAAAGCAATATTAAAATAAATTTCATTTACTGAAGGTGTCATGTAAGCACATAATAAAAACTGACACTGGATTCTGACTCCAGATCGGACATATAAAACCCCAGAATTGGTAATTTATAAATAATCCGGTATCCAATGAAATACCGACAGACCCGATTTTCCACGTTTCAACCCTAGACAAAAAGCATCAACTATGGTTGGAATTTATCAAAAAGAATGAACAAACAATACACGAATCTGCTCTTTATATTATTATTACGAAAACACTGAATTTTCCCCTCGGAGGGCGAAACTTACTTAAAATTACCTTCAAACGTTTTCAATATCTTATTCTTACGTTAAGGGTTGAAAGAACAAAGAGAATTCGCCCCTAAATGCAGGGGGTGAATTTATTCAATTTCATGTTCCAGTATTTCTTTTGTATCAATTTCTTATTTGCTGGTATCCAAGCAAAGCCTGCTGGGCAGAAAATCATAACTAATTTCGTAAAGGAAAAGTTTTTTTTGTTCGGCGGAGAAGACCTTTGATCAGTATGAAATTGAAATATTCCGTTTGATAAAGTATTATTCTGGATTTCTTTGTTTAAGTTTCAGAAATATAGGTTATAGACAGAATATAGTGAAAACAATTTATTTGAGCCCTGAAAAAAATAATAAAAGGAAAATAAAATATTCGCTAGCTTTGAAAACAATGTGTTTTAGTTTCTTTGATGTCAGCTGAGTTGAGCCTACTGTGTCGTCTCGAATTGATGTAAAAACTATATTTCTACCAATAAATCCGAATATAAGCAATATGGTTACTAGAGTGTACAAATAAACTACAAATTAGCCAACCCCTTGCAAAAGAGGTCGAAATGCTCATTGCCGCCAATTTTCTCCCCCCATAACACCATATCAAAACCAACCCAACCAAAGTTTAACCAACCACAACTACCACTTCTGCCGATCTCCCTAAAGAATACGTCGCAAAGATTCCCTATCTATACGAAGTTCGACACGTGATTGATTATACTGTATGAAGCGGCGCCGAATATTGCCACTATAGCGTCGATATGAAAAAAGTTGCCAAGTTATACACAAAACTAATGCTATGGCAATGTGATTGTTTCTTAATAGGGGTTCATTGGCTCTGTTTGTGCTGTTTTAGAATGAATGTGAGTAATTGTAAAAAGGAAAATTATTTATAAATATTCAATTTGGCTTAAATGTGCCACTTAACCCCAAATCCATTGATCTTAAAACTTTACGGCCTATACGTTTATTTCAATTAAAACCCTAAAGCGATTTTAGTTATTAAAATAAAGTTAAAAAAATATATTTTTGGGGTTTAGTGGAAAAGCCATCAATTTACTTCAGTTTTTCCCTTGATGATATAACAATACTAACGGTTTCCTGTATTATAATAATTATATTTCTTTAATTATTGAACTTCTTAAAAGTTGTATCTCCTATTTTGCCCCATAAGGCTCTAAATTTCCATAAATAGTTTACCGAATGCGCCTATTTACGTGATTAAAGTAATCACGACTTTCAAATTTGCCACCAAAAGAGGCCAATTTTCTCAGAAACTTTTTTAGCCTGTTTCTGCCTTCCATAGACCACTTTATTAGCCCACAAACCAGGAAAAGATGTTCTATTCTGTGGGGTATCAGGCCCAAGATATTAAACATACACACATACAATACAGTGTACATAATATTACATATTCTGGTACATAAAGGTCCCTTGAGTAAATAGAATTCGGCGTCTTGTTGAAGCGCTTTTCCAGGATGACAGAATTTTTGAAATATACGGACGCGTTTTGCGTTTGAACACGTTGCGTTTCGATTTGTCTTGTATTTTTTTTTAGTTATAATTTTCTAAGGTTTTTGATAGGGTTTCTTTAAGTCAAGTGTAGTAAAAAAATTAGAAAATAATTATAAAAAAATATAGGTATTTATTTTGTGAATTCAAATAAACACATAAACAGACAGTATTGTTTAACGACCTATGAAACTGGTGTTTACTAGCAGAAACTTCTGAAACAAACTCAAAACTCAAAGTTTTTTTAAAGTCCATACAAATGGGTGCTTCTTGGTGAGTGAAGCACCCAGATTTGAGTGGACCTGTCCATGAAGCGCGAGCATTTGCCAGCAAACGTTGAGCTCAGTGATCAAGATGAATTTATTGTTGATGTTGAATGTTACTCAAAAAGATTAGTTTCATGGCCAACCAATATAAAACAATAACTTATACAACCTTCAAAAAAAAAAAGATGGGTTGCACTCCGGGAGTGCCGGCAGAAGTGAAAACTTGATTATTAATACTATCCATCCGTCCTACGCTTTTTCGATCAGGTCACGTGTCCTGACGCTGTCCTACGCTTTTTCGATCAGGTCACGTGTCCTGACGCGAGTTTAAGATTTTATACCCATTACAGATAAAGTGCTCAACGCCGCTAAAGAAGTTTTCACTTCAAAAAATCTCTCAAGCATCACAAGACTCGTCCCCAAATTTCGTCCCGTATCTCGTCCCCCGTTCGCCAAGGGATTCGGGGTGCAATGTCAGCAAAAGATTTAGGTAAATTGACACGACCCCGGGACTTATTGTATATTATGGAGAGAAACGTGTTTCGCACGCAAAACGACAAGAAATCAACTGCTTTACGTTATCAGGTTTTTAATACCGTCTGGCACAATTTTAAAGGCGGAATTTCAGAATTGGGTGAGTTTGTACAAAATGTAGAAATTGTATACGTTTGAGAGTGGTTGCTCTTGGTTAATGCTCTTTGTCCGGCTTATTGATCTCTTGTGGTTCACTCACCACCTTAGTCAAATATAGGGTTACTATCCTGACTGCTAAGCCGGAGGTCGTGGGTTGATATATGAATATGATTGTTTCTTCTGTGGCTGGGTTGGATAAAAATAAATGTATTTCAAAAATTCTTAAGCTTATATTCAAGTTGCCTGGTTACCATAGTGCAGACTCTGAATAGTTTGGGATCAAAAGGCCATTGTCCTCTGATATTTTTTTTTTTATTTAATAGGAAAGTAAGAATTGTACATGTTTGAGTATGGTTGCTCTGATTAATTTATACTGTTTGCTTTACCAGACCTATGCATTTGAACAGCTATGCAAATAAGAGGTAAATAAAGTGAAATTGGTACAAATAATATGGTGAAATCTTAAGTGGCCAAATGAGTTTTTAATCATTTAGTTCCATTTTCTAACGTGCTTCAAAAATCGAAGTTGTTTAACCGTGTGTTTAACGAAATGATAAACCATTGAGACTTTTCTTAACCGTAGCTCATAAAATATTTCTCCCATTAACAGCCTCGTTTTCAAAAATGATAGCAATAGTTTCTTTAAATCCATTGTTAGTGAAATATTACCTACACAAACGTTAAAAACAATAAGTACAGTCGCGGTCTGAAAGTGGTTACCACCATAAGGATCACAATTGCATGCACACATTAAGGCCACAAGTTCTAAATGTCTATTTCATGATAATTTGATTGATCATAGATTATTTTTTTCTAATGATATGACAATCAATCGCTTTAGGTGATGGACTGACTACTAAAAAGGTTTGATATACAGAAAACCTACTTTGAAAAACATTTTTTTTAAATAAGAATATGAAGAAATAATAAATAAAATTTAAAAAAATCTTTATTCAATATCTGGTATAACAACACTCCGCAGCTATGACTAATTTAGTTTTTTTAATAAGAATATGAAATAAAAAAGCACTGAATAAAATCTTTGGTAAATACTATCTGACCCCCGCGGTTTTACCCGCGTAGTTCCCGTTTCCTTGAAATTAAATAAAAGACTTTCCTATGCCCTTGCTCAGGCTATAGACTAACTCTGTACCAAATTTCATTTAAATAGTTTCGGTAGTTTTGGCGCGAAAGCGAGACAGACAGACAGTTACTTTCGCAATTAAAATAGTAGTATGAACTAGTACGGATCCACAGCTACGACCAATTTAGTTTTTTTTAATAAGAATATAAGGAAATCATAAATAAAATCTTAAAAAATCTTTATTCAATATCAAGTATAACATTACTCCGCAGTTACGACCAGTGCATAGATGCAACAAGACACGCGCATAGATCAGTATTTCTGGTATCATTTTCTGGTATCACTAGAGCACAGCGTGATCTATCTCGTAGTAGGCATCATCACTTCTTCCTGAATCATTTCCATGATCTATTATTTGGTCTTCTTCGCCGTGACATCTTATTCAAACCTCACAGTAAATCACAATAGTTATAATGAATTTCGTGATAAGGCACTAATGATATAAAACTATGTCCATGTTCAAAGATTGTCCCTTGCTCCAGGGTTAAACTTGCCATTTTATTTCGATATGAAAAAAAATATTTCTTAAAATTTTACTCTTGTCTAAACGACGTTCAAACAATATTTTTTGACAAATGTCAATTCAAGAAATTAAGAAAAGAGTTTCAAAGCACTTACTTTGGCACTATACCTGTCACTGTTACACAACTGCCAAACGTCAAGTGCACGATAGAGACGAAACATGGCTAAGCCGACGCCGTTGCTTAGTAACGTCTTTGTTATTCTCGTTGTCTCATTTTGCATAATAACTTCTAAAAGGTAACAAGTCACATGATATGGCATTTTAGATTTTAATGAAAAAGTGTGATATAGAATGTACTTTCAAAATTGGTAAACCTTTTCAGACCGCGACTTTACCTATCCATATTTTATACAATTAATAAAAATCGGCCGAGTTCACAGACCAATAAATCCGAATAGACCTGCCATCACAACTGACACCGTACTAACAACACTGACCTAAATTTACTAGACGTGCCAACAAATCTAAGATAAGTCTGTTCGTCAGTCACGAGTAATAAAAGTGAAATCGCTGTGTCAACGACAGATGTATGAAGGGAGGTCAGTAAGGTCAGCTGAGATCACGATTGCCCTAGGGAGGTAAGCAGAGGTACTACAATTGTACAGTGAAGTGCTTGTCTGGTTTGGAAAATGCAAATTAATTTGAACGGTTTTGGGAAATTTATTTCTTTTAGCTTGGGTTGTTTAGTTATAGACAGCGTGTGTATAAATAATATAAAGTATTCTTTGTAGACTTTCTTTAAAATAATCCGTTTGTCGCTGTTTACGGCAATTGCTTTATAAACTATTGAACAGAACAATTGCCTATCAGAACTCTATAGTCGGGTTACTGTGTAACACGATGGCTTTCGGTTCTGTTTGACAAACCTGATACCACTGACCAACCCAGACCTAATCGAATGAAGCCACGCTCAACCCTTGACACTCTTCTTGTAACCACGACACCAACAGCGTGTTGGACCCATAAAATACAGCCACATCCAGTAAAACATTAAAACAGATCCTTCTCTACATTACGATGTCAACACGAAACTTCAAAGGTGCAAACTATCGTTCGTAATTTATACGTAAGGATCGTAGTTATTTACGTTCGGTAACTGTTACCGTGGCAGCCTGTATTTACGATCGGTAACTGTTACTGTCTATTGGACGTCGCTACCAAGCTTGTTTTGTGCTTGTGAAACATGGCCGGAATTGATGTTCGAAATTCGAACTAGCCAATAGTTTGTGTTGTAAACCATTGACATTTCCTAAATGCGTGTTATTAAAATGAGAGAAATGTTTTTTTTTGTAATGAAGTTTATGATTTTGTCTATATCAATATTACTTTTTTTTTAGTGTGATTTTATGAAATATAAAAAAATTAAAGCATATATTTGAAAAGAGTTTTCCCAAATGAATGTTAGTATCAACTAAATATGAATGTTTTGCATAGCGCGACTGCCTATCAGGCCTCCAACTAAGTAGCCCCGTTTACCCTTTGGCCGGGCTCTTAGTCAGACTTTCAGGATTCTGAATACATATAACAAACAACCGAAACAAAACAATTTCTCGCGCTTTTAAGGCACGGAATATCGTAACGTCCTGGACAAACTTAGATGGTGCATGTGTCGTAGGATAATTTGATACTTCGAATCTTCGCGAAAATCCTAGGGGTTTTGCGAAAACGCGGATAATTAGACATAGGCGAAAAATTATCAAATCTTACTGGACAAAGTCAGGATTTTTACGAAAATACTCGTTACTATAGTAAGATTTGATGTGCTCAACACTGATTGGCTACAATTTTGCTGGCTGACTTCTAATTGGTTCCTAGTTTGCCGATGATTAACTTCAAGTATTGTATGATAGAGTTATGAAGGTTTAGAATAGGTGAGAAAGGAAAATCACTAAATTGATTTTTATAAACTTTTTACTGACAAAACACTTCTGCAATTTAACTCAGACACAAACGTAAACAAATAACGTGCGGCAACAAATGATTGACATTTAAGACGTCAACCAATCAGAGACGATCTCTTATTGAACGCGCTGACCGACCAATCAGCGTTCTTATTTCATAACAGCCAGCGTTTCGTTTCGCAATATTGCTATAATCTATACTTATAATAAAACTGTAGAGAGGTCAATTCTGTACATTGAATATATATTCAAAATTTTTATTGGAGGATGATTGGTGATCGATACTGATGCCAAAAATGCAATTAGTAAATTTTTTGTCTGTCTGTCTGTCTGTCTGTCTGTATGTGCACGCATGGATTAAAAACTACTGAAGGGATTTAAACCAAACTTGGTACGATTGTAATCCATGCTTCCGGGCAGGTTATAGGCTATATAACGTAACGCTAAGACACATAGGAGCCGAGCAGTAATGAAATATTTGACAAAAACGGGGAAAAAATGTTCCTTTTGAGAGATTTCGTTGCATGCGCTTCGTAAATGGTAGAAGTTACGCAAAAATCATGTACTAAAGAATTGTTCCTCTTAAAAAGTTCTAAAAAAAAGTCCGCGACAGCTTATGTCTAATATTTATAGTTCACTCACTATTAACATTTTTATGGCAATGAAATTAGCTCTAAGATAATTCATGATTTGCCAGGGTGTTTTAATGAATATAGCATTAATCCTAATCGATGTAAATTCGTTATCCAATAAAAGTTTATAATTATGTACAGAACTGTCGTTTACATCATTAAATTTCAATAAATAATATCTTCGGAGACATCACAGTTTTAAAATTACTCCGCAGCAATATAATAATGGTACGTACGGGCAGTAACAAAGCTGGCCGGCTTTGCAAGATATTCGTAGCTTATTCATCAGAATAACACATAATATTGTTCTTCATTACATTGCGCCATGAGCCACGGAAGCCAATCAGTAACCAAAAACCTAACATAACGCGGGTACGCGAGGATTGTGCCTAAGTGGTGACCTCTCGCGCCCGTTGCTGGTTTAGGTCATGCTCCGGGGCGAGACTGAACGGGAAGCCGCCACCTCCTTCTGCGAAACATTCATGCTGAGGCAGCGTCAAGCCATGCGCGGGTCTACGGACGGCGAGCGATGGGTAGCTCGCCGCCCGACTAGGCCCGTGTCGACGGCACTGTTCGTTCCACGCGCGCCTCAGCGAGCAGTCAGCACGTGACGGGGCCCTCTAGGGCTAATGCCTACCGAGGTTGCGGAATAGTTCTAATAGTTACCGTGGCCCCAGAACATAAAGGGCAACCGAAGGAACAAGGGTGGGTTTCAGTCAGTAAAAGTCTGCCACTCCCTCATGAAAAGTCATTTAATCAATTCCCATCCTTTAAAAAACATAACGCGGGTGAAACTGCGGTATATAATTACACATTAAACTCACTGACTAATATTAAACGCGTTTGTTATTTAACTAACTACAGACATGAAACTTGGAAGGTTTATTCTTTGTGAAGAGTAAATAGCCACTAATCATTTAACACCTTCAGGGTTAAAATAGAGGACAGAAGTACGACATCCACGCAGGCGAAGCCGCGGGCGAAAGCTAGTAACTAGTATTTTCGCAAAAGTCCTGACTTTGTCCAGTAAGATTTGATAATTTTTCGCCTATGTCTAATTATCCGCGTTTTCGCAAAACCCCTAGGATTTTCGCGAAGATTCGAAGTATCAAATTATCCTACGACACATGCATATGAATTGGAGATTGGTACTTGAAAACTTTAAAGTTCAATCAAAATGGTTTTATTAAATAAAACCGTAAGTTTGATGTACTATCGACGAAATTGAATCATGACCCATTTCGACGACAAATCGTTTGAAGCTGCCAAATTAATATGACTAGACGTGTGACATTTTTAAAACATATTTACGCGGCTGTCAACGTAATTGTATTTGAATGTCTGTAGGAAAATAAGTTTATGGTGGGTCATGATTCCATTTTGTCGATTGTACAAGAACCCATTATAACATTCATTGTTTGAATTTGTACATCAAAATTCAAACTATCGTAACTTCCCACAAAAGCGCGGGAACAATCACAAAGCACTATACACAAATTACATTCCAAATTCAAACACACACACTGATTAGAACCGAACAGAGCCGAGTCACGTCGCGCCAATTAGAAAACGGTCCCGAATTAATTTGAAAATGGAACACTCGATTTTGATGTAGTGGAATCTGTCGCTGTAGGCTTTGTACCCCTCAAACAAACCAATACCAACTTTAATAAAACAAAGTTAAAGTCGAATTTAGAATGTTATGTGATTCGGCGAACTCATGAGATAATAGGTGAAAGACTGAATGTCATTCACAGGTCCTTGTGTTATTAATTCTGTACCTTAGATGTGTAACGTAAGGTTGAATTTCTTTTGCACGCTGTTATGTAATTAGTAAATGTGTTCTACTTGGGCCCATTTTCTGTGATATCTTGTTCTAATAGGCAATTTATAAAATGCCGCTCTGTGTCATTTCGTCTTATTTATTAATAATTTTATGAGAAACCGTGCTTACGGGGACGGTCAAAGAAAATTTTCTTTGACAGGAAAAGGTAAAGATATTGTAGGTAATGGCAATTTTACCTTGTCTCTTATAAAGAATAAATAAATCTTTGAGGAAAGTTATCAGTAATAAATCGGACCGGTTCGGTCATGTAGTAAGAAATTAATAGTGGTTCAGTCTTTTAATTTCTTCTTTTTAGTTTTAGTTTTTATCTTTTACACTTCTGTGCTTTATGGACATGAAATATGACTTGAAGAAAATAGAACTTACCAGACATTTTTAACAAAAATGTGATAAATCTTTAACCGTACAAATGCTGCTGTGATTAGTTCGAATGTCCATTGCTAATCTTTTTTTTTTAATCAAAGTTTCATTTTTATTAAGACATGAAAATAGAAGTACTATATTCGTTCATTTAAAATAAATAAAATCTATCTTCAACTAATTTCTGCTTTGCCATAGTACAGTTAAATAATCGAATATGTATTCATTTTTGTTAAGTAATCTAATAATGATACCAACCTATTACTCCCTTACTACAGAGCCTCTTCTCCCACAGAGAAGACACTACTATTAATCGCCACGGTCGCTCAAGGCGAATTGGCGATTTCGGACTTATATTCACTACAAGTCCAGGTTTCCTCGCGTTGTTTTTCTTTACCAATATCTGTCTAAGATAAACTTAAGATAGTTCAAATCAGTTGACGATTTCAGACAAGTTAAAGTTGCAAATAACAAAATTTACCTAACTTAACCTACAGCTACACTTTCCTCCGTTTTCGTTCAAAGAAAGAAAATGTACGAAACTTAAGCACCTAGGTAGGTACTCAGTCCGGGGGTATAAAAGCAGCGGACGCGGGGAGCGACGCGTTTAAATGCATAGGTTTATATGGAACTGGCCACGAAGGCAGCGGCACGGGGAGTGGCTTTCGAATCCAGCCGTCTAGAGCTTTCATCATCATGACGTGATGGTTTTTAACCTTTCGACGACCAAGCGACAGCCGGCTGTCGCGCCGTATTGTCTTTCTATTGCGTCCTGAATCACGTGTGTTCGAAGGTTTAGACTTTATGACTCTCTTTCTATACCCTGGTGATACGTGGTGAGTCTGGTGAGGTTTTAATTTGACAACCCTTTCCCTCACCAAAGTACAAAAAAAATGAATATCTTTACATACAGACGTAACAAGCTAAAGCTATTGCCCGAGGCTTCGCTAGAAAGAGATAAAAACTAGCCTATTTTACTCTCCATCCCTTCAACGATCTCCACCGTAAATTCGTCGCTCCGTATTGCCGCGAAAGACGTACAAACAAACAGACAGTTTCCTATTATAATATTAGTATGGATAATTTAATCTAACAATTTCTGCGGAATGCAATAATTTAATCTAACTTAATTCCCGTTCAAAGAAGACACGTCTCATTACAACCTCTCGCCCTAATTGTGATAAATCGTGATTTTTTTCGACGTGCTTAACAGACAATCCCCTTTCTTTCCGCTCCCGCTCCCGCTAACTTCATGACCGCAGCCTAAGACCCCAAGACCCCAACGTGATGTCATTACACGATAGATCTCCTCATTAAAGTGTATCGAGTGGAACAAAAGATACACTTGCGTTCATTAGTGGCTGCGACATTTCGTAAAGGAATTTTTGGTACAGCCAGCGTCAGACATTTTCCTGATTACTGTACTCCGTGTCCCGTTTTGTGGAGCAATTTTTTCTTTTTTTTTGTTCTGGTGGCTTTTTTTGCTGATATAAATTTCGTTTAAAGATTATACGCAAGACTTACAGTATGAAATAATGTGACTAGCTTTAGCTCGCAGCTTTGTACTGAATATCACATTTCGGGAATGCGAAGTCGCCACAAAACAATCCTGCAATAATGATTTGAATTACATTTTATCTTGGATGGTCGAAGTTATTAATTGTTAGATACTTTAGTAGTAGTTTAAGTACATGATCCTTTTCCAATCGCACAAAAACAATACAAACTGCATACCTGTATACTCACATGTCTACAAATAATCTTGTCTGGTCCATTCTTAAGATTCAAGCATATTACGTACCAAACATCCATATTTTTCCACCCATTCAAGCGTAACACACAGAAATACAAACAGAGTTACTTTCGACCAATCAAAGCGTAACAGACACACAAACAAACAGGCTCACATACGCTTTAGATGTGTATATTACCAGCTATTCAAATTTTCCTTAACTAACTCACGTTCTTTTCTCTTCTTCCCCAGACTGCGTCCACCTGCAACTCTACAAAGACCTGAAGGAACGGCAGAAGAACGGGCAGACGAAGGCCTCGCTGTCCCTGCAGCAGTATCTGGGCGTGGAGTCAGGGTTCACGCTAGACAAGGAGTCCAACACCCTGGCCATATTGTGCGAGGACGTGGTGCCGGTCCTCGCGTTTGATACCAGAGAGATTCTGATACAGTGGCGGGTTAAAGTAAGTTGATTTTGTACCGTACCTCAAAACAATTACTACTGTCCCACTTTAATTTTAAACATTTTAAATTCGGACATAAAAACATTAGGCCAAAAAACAATTATATTAAATATTTTTTATACCTTAACAATGTTCGTTTAAAAAAGTTTATGTCAAGTGAGTTATGCCAAATAGATTTCGGAGCAACAAGTTTCTGTCAGATAGAGGGCACCCAAAATAATCACCACACAATATTCTCCCAGGTCCAACACAATCTGGGCGGCAGCAAGGAGTTCGCAGCGGTGATCATCTCAGCCCCGACGGCTGCCAACATCCGCGCAGGGCCCGTTAGGCTGCACGCGTGCGGCCCGCGCTTGGCTCTGTGCGCGTCACGACCGCCCGAGGTACTGGCGTTGTGGGACGTCAAGTTGCTCAGGTAAGAAAATATGAATGTCTTTCTTTCTATTAGATTCTGGAATAAAAGTAAACATTAGCGGTAATTTAAAACCAGAAAGGTGGGCAAACGATTTCTTCCGCCGCCTAGGTTAGGTTTTAAATAACCAAAATTTTCATTATTTTCTTGAATATAATAGAAATCGCCGTAAAAGCCGACTGCGGCGAAGGTGGTGACAAACATGGCCAGTGATTGCGCATGCCAAAGATGTATTGAAGAGAATGGGGGAGGACACAAACTAGGCTAATAAAGAAAAACTTGTATACGTATTCGGTAACCACCTGTAGTAAAATTTTAAACACTTGTTCTATCACGCAAAAAATCTGAAGGAATTTTATTTTAACTGAAACAGTAATGTAGCTTGTACTTCAGGATAACACACTAACTACATCATCTACTAATATTCTGATGCTACGGCTCACTTTCAGATACAATCTGGCCTTTGGCCAGTGCTAAGTTTATAAAACTCAAATTAACGTAATCTAATACCAGTGTACCGCTCCAAAAACGGATGTCAAAAAAATCCCTTAAAAAATACGTAAGAAAAATTAAAGATGGTAGATAAAAAAACTTTTCCAACGAATGTAATCCGTAATTCCGCACAGAACTGCGAACTCCGTTTAACAGGTACACCTTAAAACTTTGCCCACCACTAATCTTTCCAATCGTTTCCTTGAAAAATGTCCCCTGAAATGTGTAATTTAGAACTGTGGTGCCCAATCTTTTTACACTGTGACCCCTTTGGTTGTATATTTTTGGCGATGATTACAAATGCAAGTCAAACTAGAACACAAAGCGCCTTACTAATAAACGCTGCATAAAGTTATGACAGGTTTATACGTCAAAAAATGTATGGTTACACAGGCTTTATTCATTGCATAACTTTACACAGTGATTATTAGTAAGGGCAAAACTGTTTTTTTCTTATAGGTTTTCCTTTATTTTATGAGTAAAGGAATATTCCTTTACTTATTAAATAAAGGAAAACCTATATGGTATTTTTGTACCGGTATGGTATTTTTGTATTCAAATAGGCTCAATATTTTTAAATTTTATATTAAAAAATATTGAGCCTACGAGGTATTGGGGTACGATGGAACATCAGACAGACACACGAAAAATCTTATACAGTTCCCGCTTTTCATTCGAACATAATGGAACTGTAAAACTCTCTTTTGTATATATAACTTTTGCAGAAAGTGTTGACATTAATATCGGTTATTACTAATGCATTAAAAACCTTCGAACACACGTGATTCGAGACACAGTAGAAAGACAATAGCAGACCAACAGCGGGCTGTCGCTTGTTCGTTGAAAGAAGTCGAAAATTAAACAGAAATAGAACTTATTTTATGAAATTTGCCAGCTAGTAAATATGTAAAAGTTGTTTTCGCTGCTCAACTTTTGAAGTACAGAGAGACAATGGCTATGAGCGTAGAAGTTTCTAGCCCTTGCGCCAGAATATCTAACTTTTCTGTTTTCTTGCACCTACCATGTTTTATCTCTGCATCATCTTAAGGTAGACTGGTAGAAAATGCCTAAGGCATTAAGTCCGCCTATGTACTGTGTTCGTACATTGAGTTCGATAAATAAATAAATAAATATTTCCCGCGAAGCCCCCAGGGGGTACTACACACAGTTGGGAACCCGTGATTTGGCAGATTCCTCCAGTTTCCTGGCAGTTGGTAATGTGCGTAGAAGTTTGACCTAGTTGAGGTGTTAGCTTCGAGAGATAACTGTTACTGATTTGGAGTTTAATCGTATGTTTCGCAGGAAAAAACATGTATTTACCTTTAACAAATTATAGGAGTATTTTGTGACCTTTTGATCTTTTATTTATGCCTTGAAATTAGAAGAAAAGAACAACGTTTACCCTTTTGTTCTCTGGCCGGTTTTTAGGTGCAAAATTAGAAATCAAAATACACACAGGTTTTTTTTTAATATGATAAAATCATCAAATGGGGTCTCCTGCCGTGGGGCACTTCATTTTGTTTATTGGTTATTTTATACAAAGATAGCCTCTGTATTATCCAACAGACTAATCTGAGAAATAACATAAATACTACAAAATATGAAAGCATAACACAAACAGATCTAATCGAACTACAATAAAACCGTAGAGCACAACAAGTAATGTAATAAACTATTTACAACGAGGGATACATCGATCAGCGAATCAACATCAATATCTCTATTAGTTGTTGACGTATAGCCCTAATGACGTCAGCACAGACCATAGACAATCCTGTTCTATTGTCTTTGCTTCCACTTAGGTACCTCTTGATCACGTGTCACGAACATTCACTGTAATTAATTATAGTTACATCGATGTAATCACTAATCACATTTAAGATAAGGATTAACCTGATGGCCCTTTCGTTAAGAGGGTGCCTTTCATTTACGAGGTTGTGGGTTCGAAACCGATCAAGTGCCAGTGTGATGTTTTCAATTTATATTCTGTTTTTTAAGTTTATTCTGGACTTTTCTTACTTCGGGGATCGTGGAAAACCTGGACTTGTAATTATTGAAATTACCAATCCGCTCTGAGCAAGCATGGCGATCAGTGCTTGTGCCACCATTGTTTGAGAGGAGGCCTTTTCCGAGCAGTGTAACAATAAATAGATAAACGTAACGTAAATACCGATTACTCGATTGTCTCATACAAAATTAGTAAACCTATTTTAAACCTTCGAACACACGTCATTCGAGACACAATAGAAAGACAATAGCAGCCCGACAGCCGGCTGTCGCTTGGTCGTTCAAAGGTTAAGTAGATTTAGGTCAAGAAGAGACCGTTATCCTGCAGTGGGGCAAGTGGCTGCTATTATTTTAATTGAATACTAGCAACATTTTCTCCAAAAACGTACACAAATCGACAAAAGTCAATGATTAATAAAATGGTGACAGTAGCTAATAGCCTTCACAGATGTTCTGATCGCATGGACATACATAAAATATTCCCCATGATTCCCCCATCGATGTCCCTATATTCCATACAACCCGAGTCACCCTAACAGAAAATCATTAAAAATACATATACATGGGAGTGCTTCACGCCTTCATCATTCGATTAGTGAATTACTTTTTTTGAAATTGGAACTCGTTTAAATTTTTCTTCCATTTTCAAAGTAATTATGCTTTTTTTAGCGTATTTTGTACCTTCAACATCGTTTTTTGATTAATTAATTTATTAATTAAACGGTTGAAATTGGAACATGTAATTTTTATATTTTAGCGTATTTCGTGCCATCGACAACATTCGGTTAATGAATAAAGATTTACGTTTAATTTTATTCTTCTACTTTCAAAATATGCATGAGAGTACTTTCTGCCTTCATCATCTGATTAGTGAATTACTTTTTAATATTGGGTTCCATTTTTTCTTTGATTTTTAAAATATTACTTCAAAATACTCTGGAGATTTATGTTACAAAAAAAACATCACAATCCATACTAAGATTATAAATGGGAAAGTGTGTCTGTCTGTATGTTTGTCCTTCTTTCACGGCAAAACGGAGCGATACGAGTAGTTGAAGGGATGGAGAGTAACATAGGAAGCCGCGGGCAAAAGCTAGTTGAAATATAGTCTCAAAATAGACATTTAATTTAGTCCAAATTAAATTGATGACATTTAAAAACATTTAATAGAATTCTATTCCCAAGTTCTTTATTATAATGGAAGGTTTCAAAAGAAAGAAAAGGTAAGTACTTCGTAGATTATAATCAGGCAATATTTCGTAAACTTTTCTATTCAAATACCAAAGTTCTTTTCAGAATACTTTCCTGTGTTACAGGAATAACCCTGAAACAAAGACTAACAAAAGAACGGCCAAGTGCGAGTTGGACTCGCGCACGAACGGTTCCGTACCATAATCGGCAAAATTGGCAAAAAAACACGTTAGTTGTGTGAGAGCCTCACTTAAATATTCTCTTAAATCTCTTTTTAGTATTTTTTTTATCTGCAACAGAAACGAGAAAACTAAGACCCAGGAATAGTTGTAGCACCGAAGAAAATAATAAAATAAATAAATCGGCAAAAGAAATACATAAATACATCATCTGTTTTAATCATATTAATCATCTATATTAATTTCAACAGTCAGAATCAGTATCACGATTCATGAGACAGCCTAATGACAGGCAGTGGAGTCTTATGGCGACTTTGGCTTAGCACTATACCTGTCACTATTACACAACTACCAAACGCCAAGTGCACGATAGAGACGGGAATACGGCTAAGCCAAAGCCAGTGCTTAGTAACGTCTATTTATATCGCCATTAGTAATGGGGTCCTGTTTTTATCCTTTATGTACGGAACCCTAAAAAGTAACATTATGATCAGTTATCAAAAGTCATTAAAACTCGTATTTAACTGAACAATTCGGACAATTATAACATTTTCCCCTTTCCCCCTATTTTTACGAATTCCCCTTGCTCTTAGATTTTTAATGACTTTTAAGGACCTTTTGACCGAGATTCCGAAGCTTGAATTGTACCCATGAATTATATAAAAGGTTAGAATGTTTTAGTAATTTGGGCCTTTTAGGCTTTTTCTGTAAAATTAAAAAAGCTTTTTAAAAAAAAAGATAACCGACTTCAAAAACTAAAAGCTCAAAAATAACTATTTCGGAAGTCGGTGGCAACACAAATCGACCGGCAGAAGAGAAGCCACCGACTTCCGAAATAGTTATTTTTGAGCTTTTAGTTTTTGAAGTCGGTTATCTTTTTTTTTAAAAAGCTTTTTATTTTTTACTTTTTAGTTAGAGTCTTAGTGTCTGACTACGTTTTAGGGTAGCTCTCAAAATAAACTTATAATCTTATAAAAATCTACAATCCAAGAAAGCAAAACGCGATCTATGTGGGCAACGTCACGGGATATCTATTAGTGTTATATACTAAAACCTTCCCCAGAATGTAACAAACACTTTGCTGAAAACCGCATTAAAATCGGTTAAGCCAAACGCGAGATAATCGCGGACAAACATACATACATACATACAGGTCGAACAGAGAACCTACTTTTTTTTTGAAGTCGGTTAAAAATATTTAGATGTTGTTAAATTAATAACGTTTGATAATTATAATGTAACTGACAGTTTTTTTATTTCGTCTCGTCTATTAAATTGAATCGAACATGATCGAACTCTTGACGCCTTGTCGTAGACTACAAAGGCCCAACACCCCCCCCCCCCCCCCCCCACACGTTAAGACGCTCACTTTCCCCTCCTACAAATCATCGCGTATAATACCGTGACGTCACTGCTAATAACACGGAATTAATAACTTACGCTATTGGTATTGTGTATCACGCGGAAAATAAATTGCTTTTTGGTCACAATATAATAGTTATGGTGAGTTTCAGGACCCACTTATCTGTACTTAAAACCCTTCAGGTTCATTGTTGTAGTTAATAGCGTGTAAAAAGTAACTTCACTATTGGAACTCAACGAGTTCTGACGTCTAAAATTGGTTAAAACCCTATTAATATTATTTGTTTGCTATTAATTTGCTAACTATCGACGACCAAGCGACAGCCGGCTGTCGCGCTGCTATTGTCTGTCTATTATCTCGGATCACGTGTGTTTAAAATTTAATCTGTTTAAATAAAATAACAAAGGTTTTGTAAAGCCTTGTGATTGAAAAGAGCGCTCATGGAATTTTTGCTTGTTCTTCTCCATAGAGACCTACGTTTTGGAACAAGCAACTAGCTTAAATTTTTCTGTCCGACTGTGTCTTTGACATTTCATAAGTGCATGTAAATGGTCTAAGTAAAATAAATGCACTTTGATTTAATTATTAATTTAATATAACTACATAAAAGCTAGCCTTAGAAGTCAGTCTAATATGTTTTGCTCGTCGTCAACCTAAGGCAGACTGGTAGAAAGCCCAAGGTATTATGTTACCTAGAACATTACTAGCATCTTGTTCCTCCGAAAGCACTGATTGAAACACAAAGCACAATCTTTGACAGTAGTTAAGGAGCCAGAAATTCTGACAGTCTAACCAAGAAGTATCGTGTTACCTATATAACTAACTAGCTGTCCCCCGCGTTATATCAAATTTGTGGTTACTAAAAAAAGAAGATAAAAAGTATTCTATGTCCGTCCCCTGGCACTAAGCAACCTCCCCACCAATTTTCAGCCAAATCGGTTCTGCCGTTCTTGAGTTATAAAATGTGTAACTAACACGACTTTCTTTTATATACATATATAGATTTTTAGAGATCTGATAGGCATTCTATGTAAAACATTTTCAGCAACCGGTTAGACTGAAAGCCGACCCTAACATGGTTGGGAAAACTCTAAGAGAAAATTACCAATAGATATTTTCTTCACGCAAAAGAAAATAAAAACAACACAAAGACCTAGAAATCTATTACGTTTCTTTTCCTTTACGTTATTACTGTAACAACATTGAATAACGTAGGTTAGTTCAACGAGGTTACTTTCTGAAGGTTTTCCAAGTCGCTGTATTTTCCTTACTCGTATATATATTTTATTTCTTATTTCCAGTCATTTTGCCTTGTATTAAGCAAGCGGTCTTATTTTTCTTTTTTGCGCACATTTTGGTTACTTGCGGGTCGGAGAATAAGCTATTCTACTGTGGAGTTATCTTGAACGTTCATGAAGGTTTGCAATGTTTTTGGTTAGCTTTAGCTCAAGGCTTAAACCGCGCAAATGATAACTGGGCGGATTATAAATTAGCATGTCTTACTCAAAATCTACCTTTACATTTAAACAAGCTGTGTCAGCGACTTATTAGGCCAGATTTTTGTACAAACTTATTTCACCTTCTTTAGGGTTGAATTACCTAAAAAGAATATTTTCTTAGTATGCCTTACACGGCCCTTGCCAGTCGTTTAGGCTGTGTACTGAACGTTAGCCAGATCCATACTAATATTATAAATGGGAAAGTGTGTCTGTCTGTCTGTCTGTCTGTCTTTCTTTCACGGCAAAACGGAACGATGAATTGACGTGATTTTTTAAGTGGAGATAGTTGAAGGGGTGGAGAGTAACATAGGCTACTTTTTGTCTCTTTCTAACGCGAGCGAAGCCGCGGGCAAAAGCTAGTAAAACACTTTCTAGTAAAACACTTTCCCATTTATAATATTAGTATGGATGCAGGCTATATAACATCAAGCAGCGGCCATCGGTAGTGGAACAGTAGTCAAAGACGCCACAGATTCATTAAAACAATCGCAAATATATGACAAATAAATAGATGGACAGCAGAATTACTTTCGTGTATGCATGGATAAATATAAATCTCGATAACAACTGATTTATCCGAGTGGACTTATAAATTATGAATATTAAATATGGAGCACATACCTTTACCACAGATTAATAAATAGTTACTACGTAACAGATACTTCACTCCAATACAAAAACCAAAATACCTACGCTATAATAGCCTACAAAATCATAATAATAATACCAGTTGTTTGCAGCAAGGAGAAATGTACCATAAGTACGCAAGCAAAGAGAGTTGAGATTCTTTTGCCCGCCGCGCGACTAACGTGTGTGCGTGTCGTCCAGCAAATCTGCTAGGGTTATATGTATGATGACAATGGTAATAAAACGAATGTTTTAGAAAAACAATTATTATTTTATTTGTTGATCAAATATTTTTTAGTTTGATAAATTGACTGATGCATATTTTTTGTTCCTTGAATTCCCGACTAATATATTTTAGTGTCGAAAATATCCAAAACCGCGTGAATAATTTTAATAAATAATCAAAAGGGAAACAAGAGAATTGGGAAACAGGGGAATTGCACAATAATCAGGCAATAATTACGTGGTTTCGGCATTTTGATAGTCAGCGCTGTACCCGTGACGCGCGAGCACTCAGCCGAGCGCGCGACAGCCCGGTGTTCGTTGTATCGTCGACGATACGCGAAGCGGTAGGCATAAAACGCGTGGCCTTGAGCGAGTGACGGACGCCTGCCTTTACTACTATTACAAGTAGCTCTTTATTTGTATTTTGTTAGACGTTTAAGAGCAAACAAAATTATAAAAAGAGTTCATTTGCATAATTTTCTCTTAAAATAAAGTAGAAATTTACCCATAGTAATAAACCTGTAAAGCATACTCGACCATAAACAAAATCCCAACGAAATCCCCAAGAAGCGATTACCGCATAAAATATTAAGAAAACGGTGGCGCGGGTTTTGTACAAAAATAGTCATATTTTGGTAAATAAATAATTAAATTCTATGAAATGTTTTACATAGGAAAGAGGTAAACTAAAGAAAGAGACGGAAAATTGGCATGACTTGTCCTTATCAGCTTACAGCAGTTAGACATAATAGGCCTCTAAATGGATGCTATTCATCTCGATTTTCGGCTCTTATTAAACTGCAACCCGCCATTTTGTAAAAATTCTTACTCCACGTAGCCTAGGGGCGTCCTACATTACTTTGATTATCCGTTGTATAACCTCTTTTAATTACAATAAAACATATAAAAAGCATGTGCAAGTGCACGAGTATGCACGATTCCACGCACGCATCTGATTGTGTGCGGTGCGTAATGTCGACAGATTGTCGGACCTTGTGTATCTGTGTGAGTGTAGGTAATGTTTAACAACTTATCTTTGTGAGTGTGCCACGTATAACAAGTGTAATTGTGGACTTTGTATGCTTCATACATTTTTAGTGTATTTTTATTCTTATGTATAGGAACTTTAGGCTTCTTTTGAATATAAATCATGCTCAACAACCATAACATAGGTCGGATGTTTCCTCCTTATTAAAAAGTACCCCGTGGGGTTACGCATGTTCCAATAATTGGGCCAATGTTGGTGTTGGCTTTTTGAAATTGAAATTGAAATTGTTTATTATGCAAGTAGGATATTAAATCACTTTTACATGTCATTTTTTTAAACTAGATGGAGTCGGCATTTCCTAGCTGACTACCTCTGAGAAGAAATGCCGAAACAAACTCAAAGGATTATCGTCTCTTTTAAAGTCCAGACATAGATTTCAAATTTTTTTGTGCAACAAACCATGCAGAATACGTTTCAGTCAGACCTCTTGAGGAAAGTTCCAATTGCAATATTTAGGTACACCTGCCTCAACAAGCAACGTGAGCTCAACTTAATCTTAAGGAGCTCCACGAACCGACACAGTATTACTTGTAAGAGCTTAAAAAATGGGCTTGCAAGCCGCGTGCAAAATAGTTACATAGTGCATTCTACATGATTTGTACACTTACAATAATAATATAAATGTTTTTTTTATACACCAAAAAAATATATTCTAGTATGGGTTAACAGAGCTTAGCAGAGCGAGCAGTTCAATCCCAAGCTTTAATGTCTTCTAAATATTCTGAAATTTTATAGTATCCTTTTTTACAAAGTTTGCTTTTAATACAGCTTTTAAATCTTCTAATGGGTAATTTTCGAATATCTGTGGGAAGTTTATTATAAAAACGTATACATTGACCCATGAACGAGTTACCTACTCTGTGGAGGCGAGTGTGATGTACAGCAAGATTGTGTTTGTTCCTGGTATTTACATTATGAATATCAGACATTTTCTTAAAGTTCGATATATTTTTTTGTACATACATTAGATTTTCAAATATATACTGTGACGTTACAGTCAGAATGTTCACTTCTTTGAATTTTTCTCTGAGAGAATCCCTAGGACTAAGGTTGTAAATAGCTCGAACAGCTCTTTTCTGTAAAACAAAGATGGTATCAATGTCCGCACAGGATCCCCAGAGAAGAATTCCATACGACATAACACTATGAAAATAACTGAAATAAACAATTCTGGCTGTATCCACATCAGTTATATGACGAATTTTTTTGACAGCATAAGCGGCGGAACTTAACCTACTCGACAATTTTTCAATGTGTGGACCCCATTGTAATTTGGAGTCAATAGTCAATCCCAGAAAAACTGTCGACTCAACAGGGCTCAACTCATTCCCATTCAGTTGTACATTGGTACTCAGATGCCGCACATTAGGCATAGAAAATTTTATAAGTTTGGTTTTTTTTTCATTTAGTAGAAGATTGTTTACATTAAACCAATGGACAACTTTACATAATGCATTGTTAATATCGTCAAAATTTCCAAGTTGACGCTTAATTTTAAAAATAAGGGATGTATCATCCGCAAACAATACTATTTTGTGATTATCCCTTACGTGAAAGGGTAAGTCATTAATATAAATTAAAAACAAGAAAGGACCTAGAATTGAACCCTGCGGAACGCCCATGGTAACCGCTGATCCTGTTGATCTCTTGCCATTTACATCAACCTTCTGAATTCTATTATTAAGGTAAGAAGTCAGAAGGTCGAGAGCTCTGTCCCTCATACCATAGTGGTACAATTTCCTGATGAGTGTATCATGATGTACGCAATCGAAGGCTTTGGACAAGTCACAGAAGATACCTAGAGCATCCTGCGACTCCTCCCAAGCCTCGAATATGCTCTTCAGTAATTCCACGCCCGCGTCTGTAGTTGAACGACCCTTTGTGAAGCCAAATTGTTTTAGATGAAATAAATTGTGAACATTAAAATGGCTTAACATTTGTTTTAAAATTAGCTTTTCAAAAATTTTGCTTAATGTTGGTAATATCGAAATAGGCCGAAAGTTCGTGGGGTCAGTTGAACTACCCGATTTGAACAGTGGAATTACTTTGCTTAGTTTCATCAAATCAGGAAATATGCCAGATGTTATACATGAATTAAAAACAATTGCTAAAAAGGGTGAAATGATATCAATTATTGAAGACAAGGTATATACTGACAATCCCCAAATATCAGCAGTTTTTTTAACATCAATATCTTTAAAAGACTCTAAAACGTCTTTAGCAATAACAGCGGTAAATTTAAAGTGCTTATTACATTCTGGTAAACATTCTTTGAGTATTAAGTAGGCAGAAGTGGAGGAGGACGGCAAGGCTTTTGTTGTTATTAAAGGAATATTAGTAAAGAAATTCTCAAACTCTGTCGCCACCTCCATGTCTGCCGTAACATCTATATCATTGATTTTTAGATGATAGTCATGGTTCTGTACAGTGGTTCTTCCTGTTTCTGAATTTATAATATTCCAAGTGGTTTTAATTTTATTACCAGCAGACTTTATTCTATTTTTAATATGAATGGCTTTAGCAGAGGAACAGGCCTTTTTAAAAATTTTTGAATAATTTTTAACATATTCTTTAAAATTAACATCATGGTTATAGGTTTTTTCGTCATATAACTCAAACAATTTTTGTCTACTTTTATAAATACCTGGGGTTGCCCAGTCACTAAATATTATACGGTCACTAACAGGCAAAGTTTTCTTTGTAAACACTTTCATAAATTCACGATTTATTAAATTAAATAATAATTTGTATGCATGATCCGGATTGTTGTGGTAGGGCTGCAGCGGCTAATTTCATTATTAAGTCGTGTACACACGCGTGCCTACAACAATTCCTTGTGGATTATGCCGCGGCATAGTGTTGCTAGACTAACAAGTTATAAGCGAACGATTTTTTTATTTTTATTAATAATAGTAAGTAATAGTAATTTTTATTAATAAATTATTTAATAATAACCATTTTCGAGCACAATAAAATATTGTTATTATTTTATTGTGCTCGCTAATTATTGAAGCTGCATACAACACAATAGGCGAGACGACAAAAAAAAAGTAATTAGTCCGTCAGATAGATTATCAAAAAATTTTAGACACGTATTTTTTCTTCTTTCTCTTAAACTTAGAATGACGACGATACAGTGCGTTGAAATTGCGCATGACGTCACGATTTAATACAATTTTTGCAGAACGGTGACGTCAAAAGCCCCCACTCCGAAACTTTGTTGCTCTTTATCTTTGTATTTTTTTATTAATTTGATCAAGCGAAAAATACGTGTCCCGAATTTTCGGCCGATCTATCTGACGGACTAAACAGAATGCCATTTTTTTAATGCTGTCGTCATCCCTATTAGCAACATTTACATCGGGTTACCTCTAATACGAGCCAACAAATAGTACGCGCGCCTTCCTTAGAAGCCTCGCGCATTATCAAGAATACTCCTCTATTTTGATCAAGTTTGTACGTTACACAATTAACATAAAACTCATTATCCTATACGCAGTTTTTATTCAAAAAATCGCTTCTATCTCCTACCTCAGAATTTCAAATTGAGAACCCGCTACAACTTAAAGCTTCTACCACACCACAGTGCTACAGCCTGAAGCGATATTTCTTAACTGAACAAACAGGGTTGCCAATGCGGAATAATACAAGCTACATTCGTTGTGACGACGGTTACGCTTTGATGTGCCAGTGCCTTTATTTGCCCGATGTAATTACAAATTACTTTATAAAGGTTGATTGTAATAACGTGTTGTAATTAAATATTGATTTGTATGAAGTATTCATGGTTGAGATACGGTTGTTAATTATGTTTCTGGGCATGTAATATTCAGTTTGATTTTACTTTTGTATTGAATTTGGGTATGTTTGGGCTTGTTGTAACGAAACAAGGAAACAAGATTTTTTTAAAGTTTCTTGTTATTTTTCTCCATAGAGATCAACTTGATGTTTTGAAAATGGTGGAGTGAAATAAATCATCGTATAAAACAAAGTCGCTACCGTCTGTCTGTCCCTATGTATGCTTAGATCTTTAAAACTACGCAACGGATTTTGATGCGGTTTTTTTAATAGATAGAGTGATTCTTAAGGAAGGTTTATATGTAAGTATAATACATGCTTATTATAGTAGAGAAAAGCCGGGATTTTTAAAGATTTGTAACACCCTACGAAGCTGGGCGGGTCTCTAGTTTAATATAAAAGGTTAGGTAGAATGTTTTTTTCTTAACTCTTTTTTAATGCCTACTTATGTCTCACAAAATTTCATTGAAATCGGTCCAGCGGTTTGCTAGTTAGATGACAAACACACTTACAGAAGAATTCTTGAGATATGGAAAGAGGTATTTGCTCCAGCAAGGCAAACACAGTCTGTTACTATTATTCAAACTAATATTATAAATGCGTAAGTGCATTTGTTTGTTTGTTCGTCTTTCACGGCAAATCAAAACGAATTCACATTATTTTTTAAGTGGAGATAGTTGAAGGGATAAAAAAGGACAGAGCTACTTTTTGTCTCTTTCAAACGCGAGCGAAGCCGTTGGCAAAAGCTAGTTTACCGTAATTAAACCCAATTAAAACAAACACATCAACCATTCGATCAGTACACAGTGAACAAAAGATATAAGTATCATATATTAATGCGCCATTACGGGCAGGAAACATCGCATTGTCTGTTGCGAAGCGTTCAATTTCCTCGCTATCAAATATGGATGACGTGGCATTTTTCCCGCTTTATTGTAAAGTAGTTGATCGAGTTTTGAGCTTATTGTTAGGTTAGTTTGTTTTTAACAAGCAAAAAGAGGTGTGTTATAAGTTAAAACACTTTATGTGTGTCTCTGTGTGTGTATGTCTGCTTGTGACACCTTAGCTGTAAAAAAGGTGAACCAATTTTGACGATACGGTTATGCATACTTTGTAGTAGAGAAAACTCCAAACATAGCTATGCAAATCTGCGACTGATGGGTAATAACACGACGCCGTCACTTCGTGTGCAATAATTTAAAATATGTTTACTTATAGTTTCTTTTATTATGTATTAGTTTATTATTTTAAGCAATATTATTTGTGTATTTTTTTCCTATGGGCCTCAGTTGCCTGAAAATAAAGGTTTATTATTATTATTATTTAATAAACAAAGAATAGTATAGTTAAAGAGTTTTCTACAAAAGAAACGCTATTTTCTTTACATTTTTTTCCAATTTCAATTTTGTATTATACGACTGGTAAATTAGTGTACGATACTTAAAGACGTGATTGTGCTCATGATAACAAACAATTTCTATTATGGGACCAAAGCCGAAATCGCGAAAAAAATATCAGCTGTTCAGTATGTACAATCGACCCAATGGAATCATGACCCACCATAAGCTTATTTTCCTACAGACATTCAAATACAATTAGGTCGACAATTGCGTAAACTTGTATTAAAAATGTCACACGTCTAGTCTTATTATTTTGACAGCTTCAAACCATTTATCGTCAAAATGGGTCATGATTCAATTTTGTCGATAGTACATTAGGCAAACATAGATGTACTAAACAGCTGATTTTTTTCCGCGATTTCAGGTGCATTTGTGGACCACCTATTCTTGGAGATTTTGTGTTATTTTTACGTAAATAATATAACCCTAGAGTTATGGGATATCAAAAACAACACGTTGTATAGTAGTTGTAGCACAGAACCCGATTCTCACATGTCCAAATTTTTATTCCACATAAAACCGATATTTCTAAAACTCCCAACAGCCCAGTTAAAAGTTAAGGTAACACATTCAATTACTTAATGGAGCGAGCCGTCACAATAAAGATTTAACTAACAGTTTAACTGAACCCTCGCTAATAGTTGACTAAACAAAGATTAACGGATTACTTAACTTAGTTAAGTGATGCATAGGTTGTCTGTAGGCGAGGAGGTGAGGCGCTTTTGTTTTGTACATCTAAATGATGAGCGTAAAATTGTTAGGAATATTTTTGCTTATTTTGTTAATATCATTTCTTTTCTTAATGCTCTGTGAGTTTCGACGTACATAGTCCAACTTGCACTATGCTGGTTTGATAATAAAAATGTTGTTATATTGGTATAAAACATTTTTGAATGTTATGTAATGTTTTACATAATTATAAAATAAACTATCGTTACGTTATTTTTACAATAGTAAATGCGTCGACAAAATAAATATACCTTAACTGCAATTCCTCGATAAAACATGGTTTAAATAACATAACATCCACTTGAAATATGACAAGTCTTATAAAAGACAAAATACCCAAGTACCCCAAAAAATTAAAAACTTTTAACGCATTGAAAATTCTTTCAATACCTCATTAAAACAACGAAAATCCAAACAAAACAAAACAAAAACATCGACATCAAACGTCAAAGTTCAAATCGAAATACTCAATCCAAATAACAACAAATAAAATTATCATCTCATTATAATCTAAATTGAAACATTCGAAAACTTGAGAAAATTTCGTCAACAATTGTGCAATGCGATTTAAAAGGCGTCAAAATTCGAAATTTAATTTATGAGATGACGTAATCTTGTTCGTCGCTGGCTCTCTGCCTATGAAGTTACTTTAACTTATTGAATGGGATCCCTTACATAAATAAGTAGCTTAGTACAACGGCTAGGCTTAGTTAACAAATAGGTACCTAATGTTTTATTCAGGTATCTACAGGGTCGATAACAGAAAGGTATTGATTTGAATGATTTTGGGATATTTTATTGTTTATTTTAATCGTGGTAGCCACCTGAAAAGTGGATGTATTTTTTCTTTAAAGCGTGTGATGTAATAAAAGGTGCAATAATTTAATTTATGAAACCACAAGTGGCACGTACACACTCCGGAAAATATTATTTATGTATTTGTATAATATTTATGTATAATATTTATGTATTTGTTTTATTATATTCTAAACTAGCTGCTGCCCGCGACTTCGTCCACGTGGAATAGTTCCCGTTCCCGTGGGATTTCCGGGATGAAAACTATCCTATGTTCTTTCTCGGGTCCCAGACCATATCTGTACCAAATTTCATTCAAATCGGTTCAGTAGTTTAAGCGGAAAAGCGTAACAGACAGAGAGACAGACAGAGTTACTTTCGCATTTATAATATACGTATGGATTAAGTATCATATCACAATAATTGAATGTCTAAAACATTACAATAATTAGGAGTGAAAAACATTTAATAACGAAAATAAATGTCGCAAAATTATGAAATATTCGCAGTTTTATTATTTATCTGAAAGTACCTTTTAGTAAAAAGATTTCTTAGATTTTCTCCACAACTAAAATCAATTCAAACAGTGGGAAAACCCAAAAGAAATCTGAACTCACAATAAATTCTTCCAATCTTAAAATCATTGTTCGCGCGGCAAAGGAGATCGCCCCTTTCATCCCATCATTTTAATAGCCTTAGGGACCGAAGATTATCTTGCTCAGGACTCGCTGTTATCCGAAACTAGCATTACGAATATTGCCCGAAGGAAACGGTATAAATAATGCGGTATTTACGCCCCTAGTTTGTTAATAAGGGGGTCGGGGTGGGTCTGATAAGGTTGAGGAATTGGGTATTTTACATTATTTTTTATTATGTATAATAAGTGTAGGACACAATTTCTATAAAAGCTCTCTTGATTTCAACCCTGAAAATCCGGTTCATTTCACAATTTTTAGTTGCTTTGAAATCAAAAAGTTGGTCAATCGGATTGCTAACTTAGTGACGTCATAAGGTGACATTGCCATACAAAATCTTTGGGAGAGAGATAACAGTGTAAAATACCGTAGCGTGTGAAATATCTTTTCAGTAAACTAGCTTTCGCCTGCATGTCGATGATTCCAACACCTATTTTACCCCTATAAGGGTTGGATTTCAAAAAATAATTTCTTAGTAATTATTACCTACTCTTTTACAAATAATACACACTGCAAGTTTCTTGTCTCTAGTACCAGCTTTTTAGGCTTTATATACGGGTATATAGATGTATGTATATAAAGAGCACGCCTTTAAAGCTAACACATAAGTCTTTCAGACAACCTTGTCTGTCCAAATTGACATTATTTTTTTAGTACAGTCGTTGCAATTCACACGGGTCGTTTGACTTATTTATTATCAATGTTTTTATTATAAAGATTTAGAGATTGTATGTTTGTTTACGAGTATTTTTAGAGATATCGTCTGGTCTGATTGAAGAAATTTTATGCTTACATAAGTATAAGTTATCAGAAAACAAAAAAAACTATTTTTTTTTTCGACTGTGCATTGATTACTACCAAATCTGTCTCTTTATACGTAAAGTTAATATATCCAACAAATTGCTACACTTATTTAAATGTTTATCGAGTGGTGCACTATACACACACATTAAGCAATTATAACTAATTGAAGATATTTTTAAAATCCACGGCTTTCAAGAGAATTATTCACCGAAATGAAAGTAACTTTATGGATTGCTTCGATTTTATCGCTTAAATTTATTTTCGCGTCGCCCTTTCAAACGATTACGAGTAGCCATAAAAGTCGAAACAAAAACGTAATAAAATTGAGTACTAGGTACTTACCCAAATAGGTCTTGCACGTAGCACTTTCATACCTAAGTTATTACTTCCACAATTTCTCTCACTGAGAATATTCCTACGATAAATTCTACTGAAAAATGCTCGAATTTGTAGAGCTCCAGAAAGAAGGAAACTTCTTTACATAAAATTTTATCTAAACGTCTCCATTAAATCGAAGACATAATTTTAAACGTCATTTAAAAACACACTCTGCGGACTTCCTTATTCATACGATGAGCTCCCTAGTAAAAGACCTACGTGACCCAACTGCAAACTCCTTGTTAAACAGCTAACCGAACAAATCGAAAATACCTTTGCCCCATTTACTAAACAGTTCCAACCCCGACTTTTAAATTCAGCCGTCTATATTTTGAATTCAAACGCTTTTTGAACTTGGAATTCCATTCGAATATTTTCTGGCGCGAACCGAATTTGACGTTCCTTTTTTTTAATGACGCTGCCACGTGCCCTTTTAGCTCAGGAAGTTGTTTTAGTTTTATTCGGATATTAAAGTTTTAAAACTAGGAAATTCTTTGCTGTGGTTGTTTTTTATGGGCGAAACACAGGACACATAAGTAAGGATTTAATTGCTTGTTTATTGTTGTTTTATATGGGTAATGGGAACATTTCTCACATTAATGCAGTTTTGGAGACAAAAGTATTATAATGTAAAAGCAGGCTGCTTCTTGTTTTGTCTACCTATTTGCATATGGAAATAACAAAATTTAACAGAAGGTACTAACATCTACTTAACAATAAAAGAAAAATACACCAACGAGCTTAGGTATTTCGAACAAACGAAAATGACATGGCAATACCAGAAATAAAATGGAGGTACGTTCAATTTCCACAAACACAAAGAAAAGGGCGAATCAAAATAATTCAAAGGCGATCTGTCGGATGCAGCTTCAGCAATGTCGTTTGTGGTCGGGCTGGCTCCGTTACCAGGATATAACATGGCGTAGAGGGAACTACTGAGACAGTAAATTAAATTTAGATAATGGAGTATTTCACACTATTAACAAATAATATTCCTTTTGTGCCATTTAAAATATTTTTTTTTTTCACAAAATTTAAAAAAAACCCTGATTTTTTTTATTTATTAACCGTGGTGTAAGATTTTTGGAGGCTTAAAAGCAATAAATAGTCAATTGAGTCGGCTAAAAGCTAAAACGTTTTGACAGCTGTAAAGCATTGATCGATGGTGTTAGATATCAAATTATTACATTTGGTAAAATTTTTTTTATCTGTGTTTTTTAATATACTTGAATTCTTTTCTACTTTTATGGTCGCAGTAACTACTTTAATAAATTAATTAGACAGGTTATAAAAACGATTTTCACTCTTTAGTTATTGTAAAACTGCAATTTAAGTGATATTTAGGGGTCACTTAAAGAATTATTCTTTCAACTCGTGTTTTCCCCTCTAGAAAAAATTTAAAGGAAAGTATATCTTGACATTGTAATTTTTGCAATAATTTCCCCTACGCGGAATTTTCATGGTGCATAGTGGAATAATCCGAACTAATTAGATGACCTAGACCACAACCCTCCAAATAATTAAAAAAAACTTCTATTCTTCTTTCACTCCCAAAGAAATACTTAAAAAACACAACTTGGACTTAGAACAGCGCCTAACAAAAGAAACCATTTAACAAAAAACCTTGTCCAAAAAGAAAAAAATAACAAATTGTCTCATCCAGCCTTTCTTTCGCTAGACACTGAATCTTGGTACCAGGCATCCATGAAATTCAAGGCGCCCGTCCATCGAAGGTATTCGCTGTCAAAATTAAATTCCAACATGGCCGCTGAATACCGTCGTCTTTAGCTAAAAACCTCCTTTGATTAAGAGAACTTAGTTAATGTTTATCAAAGCTCGGTTGGACTTAGATAAATTGTAGAAAGATCATTTGGTTGGTATTTTGGGTACTGAATTTCAAGAAATCTTGAGTGACTGAAGCAAAAACACGATTGTACTGTATTAAAGCAAACCCTAGAAAAAATGTTTTTGAGTATATTTTTTTATTGTGTACATCTATATCGTGTTTCGGTCACATATATTATTTTTTTAAATACAGATTGATATTTTAGTTTTCTTAAACATTTGTAAGACCATTTTATTTTAATTATTGGTTAAAGATATAAAAAAAAATCTATGTCTTAAAAATCCGTCTTCAGTAAAACCCCAAAGAAAAAAACAAATTGTTAGCTATAGCGACCGTGTACATAAACGGTGCCAATATTGAGATCTGTATGTTTCGAATTTGACAGTAAATAAATTGAGTTTTCTGGAAAGGGCTGAAAAATATATGTAACCAAGAGAATGTTAGATACATTACCAGGAAAACTGTATATTTATATGAAACTTGTTTTTATTTATTTTACAGCCAGCTTTATAAACAACTAGCTATTCCCCTCAGTTTCACTAGCGATAAGTTATGTTTTTGATTACTGCTCCGCTCGCATATAACACAGCATGATATTATATAGCCTACATGTTGTTTTGAAACATAAGCTATATTACTGCAAAGTTTTAACAAAATCAGTTCAGTAGTTTTTATGTAAAAGAGTAACAAACTTCCACCTGTCGTCAAAAATTTTCTCATTTATAATATTAATAGAATATTACAAGCGTAACTTCACGGCACGATTTTCAGGAGCGGAGCAGTAACCAAAAGCCCTACTTTACTCAAGTTACACCGAGATTAGCAGCTAATACAAACATAACTTTATAATTATCATGATAAAACTTTAAAATTAACGGATGATGCTCAAAACGGAGCGACCTTAACTTACTCAAAGTCAAAACGAGGTTTCTCTTTGGTCAAACACGCAATCAACTTTGGCTCGAAAAGTTTAAACCTTAAATCCAGATTAAATTAAAAGTTTTGAACGAATACATTAATATTTAAAGGTTTCGGAAAACTTTAACGTGTAGATGTGATGTTTTTGCTCGGATTTAAATCAATAGTGAAAATATATATATTTATTTTTGTTTCACCCGCGTTACGTTAGATTCTTGGTTACTGCTTCGCTCCCGTGTGACATAGCGTTATATTATATAGCCTTTTGTACTTAGGGATAATGTAGCTTTCTAATGAAAAAAGAATTTTTGAAATCGGTTCTGTAGTTTTTGAGTTTCTTCATTAAATACAAAAATCCATAAATATCAATCTTTCCTCTTTATAATATTAGTATAGACTAGCGACCAACTGCCCGGCTTTTCTCTAATAATATGCACGTATTCTACGTAGAAACCATCCTCTTGAATCGCTCTATCTGTTAAAAAAATCGCATCAAAATCTGTTGCGTAGTTTTACAGATTTAAACATACATAGGGACAGAGAGACAGCAGAAAGCGACTTTGTTTTATACTATGTAGTGAATGGTAACAATATGACTTTTTCAAATTATATGTTTTTTCTAAGTTTATCTAGGGCATCCCGTAACTCGGAAAGAAAGTAAAACCGTTGGTCCCAATTGTCATTCGTATATCTCAGACAGTCGTTGCAAGTCAGAAGCCAGAATCAATTCGTATTTCTAACAGAATTATGATTTATAAAAAAAAAGTAAAGGGACTTAATTACTTCACTAAATCTCTAAAACCACGCAGGTCTATAAAGCTGAAAGGCAGGTAGGCAGTCTATAGGTAGGAGAATGAATGTAGCTATCAACCAACGGATTTTACGACACGGCCGAAGTGTGGGTCATTGACATTTGACAAAAGCTAGGACCTAAGGATCAAACTATCTTTTTTTGTGAAATTACTGTGTCCCATCCCATGTAACTAGATTCTTAAAGGCTTATTATTTTAAACTTTTATTCTAATTATTTCAAATCTTAAATGAATGCTGACCTAGAATAGCGAAAGATTTGAAAAAGTTTGAAGTCTTTAGAGGACACCTTGCGTTTGTTAAATATTCAATTCGATCATCAATGAAGAATATTATTTCAATAATATCAATATATTTGAACATCCGTTTGGGCTTATTTTTTTAATATTATCGATAACTTATCGCTGTCCACAATTTCTGATCATTTTTGCCTTCTTTTTGCGCTACAGTTTAATTCTTGCTACCTACCCTGAAGCAACCTTTAAACTATTTAAACCGTTGAAGTACTTTCCACAACTCTCCCTCATCAATCACAATAATTCATCATTATTTTAATGAATCGTGATAACGAATTACAAGATCGTTAATTGCTTAATATGCGGGTGACCACCCAAGGTTCTGCTGTCTCGCTTATCTCAATAACTGGTCAAATCAATTTAAAACTCAGCACTAATTATTTCACTTGAGAGAAAAGCGGGAAGATAAGGGAATTAAGTAATTACCTTCGCGCTATTATCGCCTTCTATTTCCCCTTTTTTTATAGGGGATCGATTTTGGGTGGTTTCTTTTTCCTTGTGCTCGATTTGCGGTAGAATGTAGGGGTTCTATGTAAAGAATGATGTCGTCTTGTGTTGAAAGTCTTGTGTGCTGTGGCAGTTCGGTTTGATAATGAAATAGGTAGAATGAGATGCTTGTATGTATAAGCCGGTTCATTAAAGAAAGGAATCCTTAAATGACGGCATGTACTTGCGTTGACAGATAGTACACACTACTGCATATAAAATTTAAAGATGAAGTTTTTTTTTCAAATCTAAAATATTATTAAGAATTTTTATTGTTTTCATCGGAAACAGTGCCTACTTTTACCACAATAACAAACAGGTAACAACAGAATAATGACACAAAACTATAACAAGATATTCGTAAAAAGAAGCACTGAGTGCGTCAAGGCAGCGTGGAAGCAAATCAAGACATTTTTTTTATATTGATGGTACGCGCGCGAGTGAGTATAGATGGCACTAGTGTGCGAGCGAGAGAACATGATAAACGCCGCCATTTTAGATTCCTTTCTTTAATGAACCAGGTTATACCAGCAATTCAAAACATGCTTATAAAATATTCCCGAAATTCTTACCATGAGTCGTTAAACAGACTGCAGGCTTTTTCTAATGCACAAGGTCTCAAAAGGCTCATTTACAATTTAAAGCCTGTATCATACTTATATAATGGTTTATCATTTATTATAAAGTACTACTTTTATCAAAGTAAATCATTTTTGAAAGTCACAATACTACGTCAGGAAATATCTGTATCATTTACTTTTTTTTCTTCTTTGGAAGTAAGAAAAACTGCGGCGTAAAATATCTGTCTGGTATAATATATAATATCCGTTCGGTAGCGGGAATTGATTGAATAAAAAAAAATGTATTAAGCTTTGTCCCTTTTATTAAACCTAGTTGTTATACCTTACCGAACCATGACGGGAGCAGTTACTTGATGATTTCCAACTCCCAAAAAAAAAATTAAAAAATACCTTACCGAAAGTAGTTATAATTCACAATAACTAACATCAAATCTCTCTCCTACAGACGCTACGGGGTGGTGGACAAACGGTTCTGCGTAGAAGGAGGCTCGCGCTGCGGGAAGGGCGAAGGCCTGTTCATCTTCGCGGCGGAGGGTGGCAGGGAGCTGACGGAACTGCTCAATGTGTACAGCCACGAGGCACAGTCCAGGCTTAGCATAGCTTCTAGGAGCGGATCAGGTAAGAAACTCTTCATCATCATATTCTTAACTTTTCCTTCTCTCCTTCATTCCAACTATGTTAGTGACGGCTTCCAGTCTAACCAAATGCATGTGAATAAAAATGTTTTACATGAAGCAACTGCTTTTTTGTAATTCACAAGCCAAGCCAGTTACTGGGTAGCACGGTACCCCTTGGTTAGATTAATTGTCAGACTTTCTGACTTTTGGCCAACCGGGAGCAACGGCTTTATGTGTTTTTCTAGGCACGGAATGTCATTGATATCGAGGACAACTTCATCTTAAAACACAAATTGAATAAGTCCTTGGTTCTTGCCCGGTTTTAAACCCACAACCGCTTCAGAGGCTTCTATGTCACAGTGCCATCCCGACATTTATTTACCTATCATTATAAAATGCAAACAAATCGTCCATCCTTAAAGCATAAAACCAATATTAACGCACTACACTATCACTCGACTGTATTACGTACAAAGTCACCTATATACGTCTTTGACGTGTTATTTAGTAAAGGAGTGACTTTCTGAGATCTCTTTGTAGACCCCTCCACACGCCACAGTGCTATCAAAGTTATCTAATCGCTAAAAGATAAAAATGCGAACAGTTCTCTTTCAAAACTGCAAAATATTTTCACCGTTTTGTCGAATTTAATCTTGCTTTACCTTTCGTTATTAATGTCCGACCTTTGAAGGAGCAAGTTGGTTAATAAGGTACAAGTTTCTAGTCGTTAATCGACATTTTGAAGTCATCCAGGAAACTCTGTCTCCCGAACCTGAAAATGTCTCCATCCATACGGCTAAAATCATGGGGTTCCGAAGTCAAAGATCAAAAATTCGCCAACGCAAATTAGCGCCTCACTGAAGCTAGAAATATTTCGAATAGATTCATCAAAAGGCTCAATCATAAAATTAAATCCGCCTTTGCGCAATGTTTTTATTTGTGATTAAAATCGAGCTTAAAATTTGACCCTTTCGTACCAAAAATTCTACCAAACTTTTACATTCCTTTCTAATCTTGTAACCCTCTTTCCAGTACTAGAAAAGCGTTTCTCGGATGCCAGTTCCTGCATGGACGAGTGCTTCCATACCTCGCTAAGGTCTGTGTCTCCGTCCTGGGCAGCCCCTGCCAGCCAGACCATGCACTGCCTGTCAGACCTGGACTCAAGCCTTGACAGCAATGAGGAGAAGTTTAGGAGACCTACCTCGTTGCCGCGGTGTTCCAGCTGCATTGGAAAGATCAGTCATTTGACTAGGTAAGATGATGTAGGAGTGTGGTAAGGAATTGTTGTTTCAGTGTGATTGCCTTGGTAAATAATTTTAAAGTTGTGTTCAACTTTAACTGGACATTATTAAAAGGCCTTTTTTCAACCTATCCCACAGCTGGGCAAAAATGTTTATAGTCTTTCACTATTCCATATCCCTCTAAATTAGCTTATTAAAAAAATTTGATATAAATTCATAATGAATACTTGGAAAAAAAATCAGTTCATTTTCTGGAAAACCGTAATGCTAGAGCATTATTTGAATTATTTATTTATTTATCGAACATTTTAATTCTTCATACGCTTCCGGTTTACGTGCCTCGCGGTCTGGACAAATTCTGACCATCATTCTTCATGCTTCCAGATCATCAACAATGAACACACCTGGCTCAATAATGTCCCCTGTCTGGACAATGGACAACATAATGGAAAAGCGCTCAGATTCCGATCGCGCCTCCATCTACTCTCGTTCAAGTGGCAGCGCCTCAGAGTACAGTGTACCACGCAGTGCGTGCCTCTTGGATAAGAGCTTTGAGTCCTCCAAGAGAGCAAGCCCAGTGGCTTGCTGTACACCAACCGTCCCGGCGAAGACCGGAGGCAGCTGCCAGTGCTGGCAGCAGGTCAAACCCTGCTGCTGTCGCAAGAAACCCTTCAGTGGACCCTACGAGAACTACGATATCCCAAAAACACCAATGCCTTTAATACAGGTGAGCATCATTTTACATTTAATTACTTACATTTTAAACGACATCTTTACAAAGTTAATTTGATAGCTACTAAAGAATTCTTAATTGAAAATCAAGACTAACTTCACAGTAATTGAATTACTCGCTCCCTTGAATAATATTTCAAAGGAGAGAACATTATCGATATTTTATTAAAAGCTACTTGTTCGAGAACTTTCTTTACAAATTATTTATTTATTACAGGAGCACCCGGTAGATTCTCATAACGACCCTTCAAGTATATACGATACACCAAAGAAACTGAAATGTCTGATAAACGGGCAGCCGTGCACTTGCACACACGAAGCCAAAAACATAGAAAACAAACAGACGGACAATAATAACACAAGTGATACTAGCATTAACAATAATGAAGCTGAGGCACATTCCAACTATGTCAACGTTACCCCAGTCACCAGCAAGCCTCCAGTGCCAGAAATAGATTTTGCAAACTACGCTAATATAGACCTCTGTACTTTGGAGAAGTTTGAGAATTCTCTACAGATCCTAAGAAGCGCGGGATTCAGTCAGGAAGAACTAGACGCTTTGGAAGATATACCTGAGCATGATGACGACATATCAACTGCTACAACGAACACTGTACACCCTTCTACAGAATGCTGTAATGAACACCTAAATTACATGCATATGGAGCCTCTAGAAATCAGCATTTCTAGCAGTAACAAAAACTTTTCAGACAATGTCAGTCGAATTAGTCATGTGTCAGATCCTACACAGCATTCTGAATCAGACACAATTAGCACTCGGCGCTCAAGTTCAGCAGACTTCACTAAAAGACATGATGATGACTACGGAATGAACAGCCAAATATGTTTTACACCAACAGTTCTAAGAAAAGCTATCAAAAGCGACAGGATCAACGAAGGCATGCAAATAAGTTTAGAAATCATAGAACCAAAGGACAAATTTAAAGTACCAGAGTTAAAAAGCGAGAGTTTATTAGTTACGAAGTTTAGAGACGCCGTCAAAATAAGGCGTTCGTCGAGTGTTCCGAGCAAGTCTGATAAAAATAGGGACTCTTCTAGTTCGAACGATTCTGGGGTGTCGACTGGGTCTTTAAAACATCATAGGGGTGATTTTAATGAGTTTGAGATGCCGATCACAAGTTCCAAGTCGATGAAGAAGCATGTGAAGAATAATAAGCAGATGAGGAAGGCCTTGACTCCAGTGCATGCGTTTGTCAAGTCGAATTCATCGGATCCGTTGAAGAACCTGACGTTTCAGTTTGAGGAGGTGGCGACGTTGACCAAGTCTAACTCTTGTGACGTGGATACGTTGACAAGAAGAAAGAAGAGGCCTGGTAAGTTAGATCTTAAAGTCCCTTTGTTTATTAAGGAAGAATAATGTTAATACTAAGGGCCTTGTAGTTATTTTAATGTTAGTAATTTGGCCTAGTCTAGTCACTTTCAGCTTTGAAGGCCACACGTGTATGTTTTTTCAGCACGCAATTTAAACTTATAATTGGCTCTTTGTAAGCAAAAAATAACTTAGTTTTTTCTTTTTGGATTATAAGAAAATATTAATAGAGGCAATTCAAATATTTATTTACGCCTGACAGAAAATCGACACGAAAATTATCTAACAAATTGTCTACAGTACTTAAGAACCTTAAATCTGTTAACTGAATTTTTGGCGATCTTTAGCGATTAGCGACAATCGATTTCGCCAAAATGTAATAAGGGAATGCAAAACTTATTTGCTATGTTAACTTTTTAGATTGACGATTTGACTTAGCGATAGAAATATTACCCTATTGTGCCGTGCCCTACAGCTACCACCTAAAGATTTTCAGCATTGAGTATTATTGAACCTAACACGCGAATAAAGACTCCTCCTACTTTCCATTATTCATTTGTTTTAACTCCATCTTCTCTCTAATAGATACTGACGCCACAGCCCGCCATAGCCAGATGACGACGAAATCGACGTCGAGCGGAGCGTCCGACACATCCGACTACATGGAATCCCTTTCCGTCTCCTCATTCAGCTCCTGCGACGTATCGGCCGACAGACACGTGACCAGGCCACGGTCGGGCAAAGAGTATGCCAGCATTGATAGGACTGCCCTTGTCTAAGTTGGTCAAATTGGTTGTGTTGGAGCCAATGTGATTGGTGATGAAGAATTTGTGTTACTAAGAGTTGGAACCAATGTTGGTTGTGTTGTGTTGGAGCTCATGTGATTAATCGTGAAGAATTTATGTTACTGGTTTTTTCTGTATTGTGTGTTAACTTGGCGATATGTGGTTAAGGTCATTAAAACAGCATTGGTAAAATAATCCAGCTGTTACCTACCCCAGTTTTTAATTATAACTTTTATGCGAGTCTTTGAATAAAGCAGTAACTTATAAAGGCAATATTTACTGTTTCGAACCGTGCTGTTATAATGAGCTTTTAAAACATCGTAAATTTACATCCACGAAAGCGAGCCTAGCACAAAAAATGCTTTTTACAATAATTTCACAAGTATTACACAAAAAATCGGCCACCAAAGCGATCACAAAAACATCATCTCGCTAATGACGTTGGCTCATGTCACGCAAGATTTATGAGACAAACATTTGCCAAACATTTATCCAAATTATTAGTTTGAACAACGGGACCTACCGTCTGTGACGTCCAAGGCCGTGTTTGCTTGTTATAATACCCTCTTTTTACTTCGGGGTAAATAAACAAATCATTTATAGCAACAACTAATTTTATGCGAAATATTTAGTGTATTAAGAATATTTGCGTAACCTCTGTTTATTGCCAGGGAAAACAACTTACTACCAACTGGTAGTCACAAACTATTGAATAGTCTTCATAAAAGCAAAAAGACATCACTTCATTTAAAACCAAAATCATTTTTGACGACAGTCATTTGAAATGAAGTCATCGAAAATGAAAATTGTAAATATAATGTACATACAATAAGTACATACAGTTCATACATTTGTTCCTATGTACATAGTTATAAGATATATAAAAGCAGTTATGGACGAATTTAGTTCTTTAGTAGCGTGCCAAAAATAATGTAGCTGGCTATAAACTGGGTTGGGTATTGTAAAATGTAAAACTATACTTCATTTAAGTCTAAAATAAATGAAGAATAGTGTTTCATTTAAAAAATAACTTCGATTTTAATGTTTGTTAGAGTTTTGTGTTTCATTTAAAACGTAGCCGTGTATATTTTAAATGTAAGTTTTAAATATAGTTTGTAGACTTCATTAAATGTGTTAGGTACTTAAATTATTTGTGCCTTTACTTAAAAATGTGTTGCTAAAATAATTGTCTTTCATTTATTTGTTACCTTCATTTAATTTTACTTTTAAATGTAACTTGAAATAAAACTACGTAGTTTTATGAAGCAGTATAAAAATGTGAATATTCATATAAGTAGGAGTTGGTTAAAGTCGCCTATAATACGCAATTTATAAGCAATAGACATGTAACGAATAAAATAGATAATAATAATTTAAAATTAATTACGAAAATCCTACATTGTTGTCACTTTATACCTACAAGTGTTAAAATTGACGTCAAAGTGTATTTTTATTGTAAATTGACGTATTCTTGACATATTGTATTTTTTTTTACTTTTGATTATAAAATGTATTTTTCGATAGGTTGACTTTCAAAATAACATTTTTACTTTGAGACAGATTTTGTGTAATTAATTTTAAATACATTTTCGATTAAATGAAACATTATTAAGTACTTACTAAGAGGATTTGTGTATAAAAAATTTACAAACATAATATTCCTGCCAAAACTCATTTTTATTATTTTAAATAAGTACATATATTCTTAAGTCATTTCAGAAATAAAATGCCCAGTAAAATTATTTATTTTTTATTAAATTCCGCGGAATAATAATTCACTTACATTGCATCAATAAGGCCAGGTACAGTAAATAAAAATCTCAGTAAACCCAAAAAAGATTATATTTATGATGGAAATGTACCTAATGAATGGTGAAATGTACCTACTTAAGCAAATGTACCTCATTGTTTCTTGTCTTGATTGTACAACTAAAAATCGAAAGAAACCAGGCCACCCTAGTAGAATATTGTCCTATATTTGACATAAACGACTCGACTGCGAAAAATTCTTGGTGTAAAAATTACAACGCAAGTGAGTTTATAGCAGGGGTGAGTTTCTAAATAATGGCGACAGGTTTGCTCCCCTCTCACCCCGAATCTAAAAACTGTATTCCGACTGTATTTCCTACTACTTTATTAGGGGAAAAAAAGTAAATGTACTATCGACAAAATTGAATCATGCATGACCCATTTCGACGACAAATCGTTTGAAGCTGTCAATATAATAAGACTTAGACGCGTGACATTTTTAAAACATGTTTACGCGATTGTCAACCAAAAACTAACTAAAAAACTAATTAATATCTAAAACTAAAATAAAACCAAAAATGGTCAACCTAATTGTATTTGAATGTCTGTAGGAAAATAAGCTTATGGTGGGTCATGATTCCATTTTGTCGATTTTACCATAATTTATAGGAGAATAATTAGGCAAAAAAACATGCCAAATGCGAGTTGTACTCCCGCTCAAAAGGTTCCGTTCGTGTAGGTTTTTCAAAGCGGTTCTTCTGTCATCTATAACTACCTATGGCATTTTTCACATTTTGGACTGTAGCTTCAGAGGTAAAATGGGGTGGGAGGGGGGACATCAGAGAGTCACAGGAATGTTCCTATAAAGGTTCCGTTTTCCGTGACTTAAAAATTAAGACATTATTCCTACATTATTTTATTTACACAAACTTTATTCGTACAATCAGTTAAACCTGGAATAAAAAAATATATATCATGGTTTCAGTATAATTAAAACAATCCACAAAAGGGTTTTACTTATACCAAAATGTATAATTTTTTTTTCCTAATTAATAAATATTATTTTACAAAAGTAAGTACTTACGTGTTTTATATGGCAAGTTTTATTCTATAACAACTTGTAGGTTTTATATAAGTTAAGGAGTTTATTATTAAAGTTATGTCTTTGAATTTGGATTAGAAGGTACGTTACTTTCGTCTAGTCAACGGTACGTGGTGACCACAATGACTTGTTAAATAAACTGTTACATGATTTTCTAAATAATCATTTCCTTAAACTTTTTCCTGCTTCGGATGCAGCTGAATACCACAATAACAAGATACCACAAAGTTAAAATAAATATAGCTAAAAAGCCTTTTTTTATATTTTAGTACGAAAAATCGGAATTTAACGCGTTAATATTGCGCATTGAGGCAAAAGAATGATTCCTCACCTAGGAACCGCTACTCCAGGTCGAAAATTTTAACTAAAGGCACGATTTCGTAATACGCTGCATTACTTGCTTCAAAGTTGTGCAATAAAAATCATATTACGAGCAAGTAATACGTAACAAAGAAATAAATTTCATTAATTTATTGATTTATTGCCAGGTAAATATCTAAAATTACTCAGTCGTCAAAATAATATTGGCTTCAACCTTCGAACACACGTAATTCGAGACACAATAGAGGGACAATAGCAGGGCGACAGCCGGCTGTCGCTTGGTCGTCGAAAGTGTAAATATGCCATTGCGTACCAGTCATTATGGTCATCACATTTTGAGGTCATTATTTTTGCACGGAATGGAATGTTATCAGCACATTAAATACTATCGTTAATTTTGTGTAAAAATATCATATTTTCTTAAGGAGTTTTTACGTTGCAAACTGTATTACTTTGTAAAAGGTTTTGTAATATTGAATAGCAACCGAAAATATAAAATATAGTGCATTTTGAATGATAAACGTATTTTTATTTTATTTGCCCTATTTGATTTTTCACCCTTAACTGTTTAAATCCATACTAATATTGTAAATGGGAAAGTGTGTCTGTATGTTTGCCTTTCTTTCACGGCAAAACGGAGCGACGAATTGACGTGATTTTTTAAGTGGATATATTTTTAAGGGATGGAGAGTACTACCTACTAGAGAGAGGCTACTTTTTGTCTCTTTTTAACGCTAGCGAAACCGCGCGCATAGATAGTAGAGAATAAAATAAGTTAACCATAGGTAAATTAAAATTAAATAAAACCACGAAGTCTATCTGAACAATTACGTCATCATTATTGAATTTATTGTACAATGTATATACTTATTTCGTCACCTCATTCACATCTTCGGTAGTATAGTGGTAAGTATCCCCGCCTGTCACGCGGGAGACCGGGGTTCGATTCCCCGCCGGAGAGAATCTTTTTGATTTCTGAATGAAAAATATTCAAAAATCTTTTTTGAACAATTTGATCCATTTATTTTGTTTTAACTGTTTGGAATTTTGGATATTAATAATTTATAACCAATATTAGGTATCTATTTTTATAACTATTCTATTTGTTTAACTACATAGGTACAACATAAAGCTTTAAATCAAAACCACAAAATGTTTTACTAAATTGCACTTTATTTTTTTCACATTTCAAACATAAAAGAAAAACTTTCCCTTAGATCCCGAAAGGGTGTATCTTTATCCGCCTCCAATCGCTATACATTATCGATATTAACTGATTAGTGAAAGCAATTGAACTGTGTAAACGCAATACCGTCCCCTGTAAGCTGGGGTCCCAGTGGACAATTTAATCTGGACCCCAAAACATCCGGACAAAACAGGGATTTAACCAAGCCAGGGGGACTTACGGCGCAGTTAAATCACGAACAGCGATGATTGAATTGTAATTGGATTTAGCGCCATCTATTAACGAGGTGAGATAGCTTTATGAAAGGGGAGTCAAATTAAATGTTTACATGGCTCGCTAGATGTCGCTATGTGAACTTTATTGTATTCTAAATTCTTATGTACCTAGTACAAACAAAATTATATTAATTTGTAGAAAACTTTATTCAAGATTAGAAAATAATTTTATATTATAAAACAATCATAAAAACGATTAAAACGTATATTTATGTGGTAGTGTTTGATAAAGAGTCTACAGCTATTATTTACACAATACATAATATTATTATAGTGTAGGTACTTGTTTTCCCTGCCGGGGTTGCGGAATGTTTATAATAGTTACCATGACCCCGGAACATAAAGGGGAACTGAAGTACCTGAGTGGGTTTCAGTCAGTAAAAGTCTGACACGCTCTTCCGCCGCACCTAGGCCGGGAGCAGTCATTTCATGATTTCCCACTCCAGGAAATAAAAACCGGTCAAGTGCGAGTTTTACTCGCGCAACGAGGGTTCAATTTGTGATAAAATTTGTTTTTTAGTGAAATAACTACAAATTTACGGTTTTCGGAGTTTTCTCTTTACTTGTGCTACATGACCTTGCTTCTTGCCAAATTTCACGATTCTAGGTCAATGGGAAGTACCCTATAGGTTTTGAGTTTTGATTCCCTTGAAAATGTCTAAATATGCAATATAAACCGCCGTATCTTTTTATTGCGTTGATTTAGAAACTTGATTTTTTCACTGCTTTAAGAGATAGCAGACCTGAGTATGTGATATTAATTTAAGCTTGATATCTCGACGCGTTTCTGAAAAAAAAAGGTCTTGACAGACGGACGAACGGGAGGACGGACGGATCTGAACTAACTACAAATTTACGGTTTTCAGAGTTTTTCCTTTACTTTTGCTACATGACGTTGCTTCTTGCCAAATTTCATGATTCTTGGTCAATGGGAAGTACCCTATAGGTTTTGAGTTTTGATTCCCTTGAAAATGTCTAAATATGCAATATAAACCGCCGTATCTTTTTATTGCGTTGATTTAGAAACTTGATTTTTTCACTGCTTTGGGAGATAGCAGACTTGAGTATGTGATATTAATTTCAGTTTGATATCTCGACGCGTTCCTGAGAAAAAGGTTCTTGACAGACAGACGGACAGACGGACGCCTGATGTGAACTAACTACAAATTTACGGTTTTCAGAGTTTTCCCTTTACTTGTGCTACATGACCTTGCTTCTTGCCAAATTTCACAATTCTAGGTCAATGGGAAGTACCCTATAGGTTTAGAGTTTTGATTCCCTTGAAAATGTCTAAATATGCAATATAAACCGCCGTATCTTTTTATTGCGTTGATTTAGAAACTTGATTTTTTCACTGCTTTAAGAGATAGCAGACCTGAGTATGTGATATTAATTTCAGCTTGATATCTCGACGCGTTTCTGAGAAAAAGGTTCTTGACAGACAGACGGACAGACGGACGCCTGATGTCAACTAACTACAAATTTACGGTTTTCGGAGTTTTCCCTTTACTTGTGCTACATGACTTTGCTTCTTGCCAAATTTCATGATTCTAGGTCAATGGGAAGTACCCTATAGGTTTTGAGTTTTGATTCTCTTGAAAATATCTAAATATGCAATATAAACCGCCGTATTTTTTTATTGCATTGATTTAGAAACTTGATTTTTTCACTGCTGTGAGAGATAGCAGACCTAAGTATGTGATAATAATTTCAGCTTGATATCTCGACGCGTTTATGAGAAAAAGGTTCTTGACAGACAGACGGACAGATGGACGCCTGGTGTGAACTAACTACAAATTTACGGTTTTCGGAGTTTTCCCTTTACTTGTGCCACATGACCTTGCTTTTTGCCAAATTTCATCATTCTAGGTCAATGGGAAGTACCCTATAGGTTTTGAGTTTTGATTCTCTTGAAAATATCTAAATATGCAATATAAACCGCCGTATTTTTTTATTGCATTGATTTAGAAACTTGATTTTTTCACTGCTGTGAGAGATAGCAGACCTAAGTATGTGATATTAATTTCAGCTTGATATCTCGACGCGTTTATGAGAAAAAGGTTCTTGACAGACAGACAGACAGATGGACGCCTGGTGTGAACTAACTACAAATTTACGGTTTTCGGAGTTTTTCCTTTACTTGTGCTACATGACCTTGCTTTTTGCCAAATTTCATGATTCTAGGTCAATGGGAAGTACCCTATAGGTTTTGATTTCCTTGCAAATGTCCAAATTTGCAATATAAACCGCCGTATCTTTTTATTGCGTTGATTTAAAAACTTGATTTTTTCACTGCTTTAAGAGATAGCAGACCCGAGTATGTGATATTAATTTCAGCTTGATATCTCGACGCGTTTCTGAGAAAAAGGGTCTTGACAGCCGGACGGACGGACAGACGGACAACAAAGTGATCCTATAAGGGTTCCGTTTTTACCTTTTGAGGTACGGAACCCTAAAAAAAGGTACTTGTTTTTATATTTTTGCTAATCTATGCCCCGCGGATTTACTTGCGGTCAGTAACGTAATTGGTTTCTACTTCGTTACCGTAGATCGTAGCGTGATGTTTGCGTAACATCACGTCCTCATAAAATTGGCTATTCAAAAAGTTTTGCAACATTAAGAAGTTTGAGCGAACAGTACATATATATTTTACTAAAATAAATTGTTACAGGTATGCTTGTAAACGGGTGAATATCAGAATTCGTCTGAAATGTTCTAATTTCTATGGCGCATTTCTTTTTTAATATTTTCAATGAATGTGATAACATACCTTGTAAACGACTTAATTCTATGTTTAAATATGTTAGTCTGCTTTAAACAAAATTAGGAATTTTCAAGTTTTAGCATTTTGAAAATTGCATTGCCAAAGAAATTAGGACATGTCCAGAGAAATTAGAAAATACGCCAAAGAAATTAGAAAACTGCATAACTCTGCGTAGTATTTATTTTGTACAAATCTTATGGTAAAATAAAACTGCATGTATTTCGATCAGTGTTTATAATGAGTCCCATGAGTACAAATAACAGCAGCATTTGAGAAGCATTCTTTTTCATCACATGTTCGCATTCGGATAGCTAGGCGATTACCTTGCTCTTTCTTCCATACAACTTGGTGAGTTTTCATGATTTCACGAAATGGCTGAATATTCGGATCCGGTATAAATCCGGTTGGAAATTGCCAATGTAACTAAGCCATGATATAAAATGGCTTCTTGTTGCGGTATTGCGAAGACGGCGAATTTTTTTTTTTTTTATTATTATGGGCTTGCTCTTGGTCCCAGACTAGCCCGAGGGCATAGACGGGGCCTACGATGGAGCGAGCTTACCCAATAGATGCCTATGCACTCGTTTTTCGCAATCTGACAAAAAATGCAGAACCTTTACTTGAGGAGCTTTTTCTTGAATGAATTCCAATCAGGTGTGCCCAGATTGCGGCTGCATCATGGCGCAAGCATGTGCTTAAAGTGCCAATGGCTTGTGTTTTGTACGTGTCCTCTTCAGCGCAAGACTGGTCAAAATTGTTTATCATGTTGAAACCAATATGGGAAATATTACGAAAAAAGTCATGAAATTGCTGCGCTCCGCTTAAATGTTTACCTTTGAGGAACAAACTGCACCCTAAAATACATAATAAAGTTAATAAACGCTCACTAAAGCAGGAGTTTTAAACCCTTCAGCAGAATTTTCAACCATACCCTAATTTCTTTGTAGAAAACCTAATTTCTGTGGAACTCAATGCCAAAGAAATCCGAAGAAATTAGCGCCAAAGAAATTAGAAAAGCACCTAAATTATTTTTTTTGTATGTTAGTATTTAATCAATTGTGATTTCTTATAATTACGGAAGCAAGCAATCACAGCGTGCATACACAAAAAAAAATATAAAAAAATACAACTCGTATTTAAGAATAAAATCGATTACCGAAGAAATTAGGTACTAACTGGAAAAAAACCCGCGCACACCGATAAAAAAATATTTCTTCCGAAACACGTTGCACTTTGCGCAGGAATTGACTTGTAGGGCGTTAGATCTCAACTAAACGGAGCCGGGGCGAGAGGTAGGGATTATCTACGTAACATGATAGCATTATGAGAGACTGCACAAATACGTCAAAGAAATTAGGTGTTTTTGGGGTGGACAAAATTGAATTAACAATAACTTTTGATTAGATGATCAAAAAAATTGTGATTAAAAGTTACATATAGTTCAATATTCCTAAATATAGGAAAACATGTTCAATAGGAAAATTATAAAAATAAATATTGAAAATTAGGCGAACCAAAAATAGAACCCAGTGAAGGACGCGCCAAAGAGCTTAGATTTTTGACCTTTCATATTTTTTATAAATATCTTCTATTCGAAAAACTGTCATTTTTATTGATGAAAATACTGGGTTTTAGAATGAACTTCAACTAAAAAAAAACATGACCGCAATAGTTCATTAAATAAAAAGTTAACATGGGTGGACAACTGCAAAACACGAAATCTGATATTCACCCAAACGAAATAACTGTTAACCGGCAAAAATCCTTTTTTTGAATGGGAAATCATCAAATGACTTCAGACTTTTACTGACTAAAAGCCACCCATGTTCCTTCGGTTGCCCTTTATGTTCCGGGGTCACGGTAACTATTAGAACTACTCCGCAACCCCGTATATACCAACATTGCACCTACCATAGATTTGTTTGGCTCTAATCTTACGACAACATTTTCAACAACGTTTCTTTTTCAATTTGCTAGCTACCCTATAAGCATATTATTAAACATTGGTGCTGATTCTCTTGTTCACAAAATTAACTAAATCTAAGTTAAATGCACCTTTCTCTTTCCATGTCTTAAAAAAAAGGAGAGAAGATACATTTAAGTTTAAATCCTGTCAAATTAGACAGCAATCAGAAAATCGGCGTATGCCATGTTTATAATCGCGCCTAAATTATCTATGGTTATTTAAGGAGTGTCTTAATTTGACAGGACTTAACTAATATTTAATTTTTATCTTCTGTCCTTTTCTTAATGAAATGGAAAGAGAAAGATGCACTTAAATTTAGGTTAGTTTGTGAATAATAGAATCGGCACCATTGCCGACTAAGAATTCCTTCTGTTTCACCCACAAGGGTGCGTTTCAGGAAAATTCTAATAAAAAAGTTGCTTCTAAGAAAGTTGCCCAGTCTTCCCAGCCGTGTGTCCCTGTGTGTATTAAGATAAGGCAAGTGGGGACCCTTCGCACAAGAGATCTAAGGGCTGAACACAACACATTACACTGTTTTTTCACATCAGTTGTTAGGAAGCGGACTTCCAGTAAATCCTGAGGTTTAAGAAATTCTCAGGTGGACGGTGGTGGGTTACTGGCTTAACGTAATGGTCCAATTTATTTAGGCGACGTCCTGAAATAACTAGCAGGTTGAAATAAAAGAAAGAATTGTTTTAGTGAGATTTCGAAAGTGTGAAAACAATTGACGGGCCTGTTGGTCTAGTTGTTAGTGACCCTGACTGCTAAGCCGGAGGTCGTGGGTTCGATTCCCACCCAGGACTAACTTTGTGTGATGAGCACGATTGTTTGTTCTGTGTCTGGGTGTGATTTATCTATTATATGTATGTATTTATAAAGTATATACATAAGTATGTTTATCAGTTGTCTGGTTACCATAGTACAAGCTCTGCTTAGTTTGGGATCAGAGACCGTGTGTGAGTTGTCCCAGGATATTAAAAAAAAAACGATAAACGTTCTACATCTGCCTGCAAATTTAGCTCAACAACAATTAATGTCAAAATCTAAAACTTTTTGAAAATGTTGCTTAATTAGAAATATGTTTCAGCGAATGAGAATTTTGTAGGCAATCGTTGTTAAAATAAAGTAAGCTGATTCTCTTTCTCTCGTTCACAAACTTAACTAAATTTAAGTTAAAAGCTTCTTTCTCTTTCGTTTCAGTTTACCGCCAATAAACTAACTCGGCGAGGGCTTCTTAATATGCAAAAAATTATTTATACTAACATTATTAAGAGATGAAGTATGTTTTCTGTTTGTAGGGGGTATAGTCTCTGAAAATCCTGGTCCGAATTTAAAAACTATTTTTGTGTTTTATAGCCCATTTCTTGAAGAAGATTATAGACTAAATAACATCACGGTACGATCAACAGGAGCGGAGCAGTAATCAAAAAGGCACAACCGCGGGGGACAGCTAGATAAATATTCAGTGGCCTTCCACTGATAAAGTTGTCATCTGACCTTGACCGAGACTAAAATTTCCTGTTCTGTGGATAAAACAAATACGCGAAAATCCCGCCAAACTATCCTTGCTTACTTCTCCGGAACTTCGGAAATGATTACTAAGAGCTTATAATAATATAATATTAGTAAAAACCGAGGTTACCTGGCAACCAGGCGTGTGATAATTATGATAAAACTTCGCGGAATCCATTGACAATGTGCGTCGACACTCAATGGCATGCGTTGCATAAGCAGCAACGTTTAAAAATATCGGTATCTTATTGACGTTGGATATTTTATTGATTTGCGTAAATGAGGGAGTTACCACTACGTCACTCTGTTGTTGTTGTCACTGTGTTGGTCTTGACCGTAACTAAGGTTTTGGTAGTCAAAGTATCTACGCACTTTTTTTTCTTTTATTACAAACACTGAATAAGATCAAAAGAGTTGACGACAGGCCTGTTGGTCTAGCTAGTGGTTAGTGACACCCTAACTGCTAAGTCGGAGGTCGTGGGTTCGATTCCCACACAGAACAAACTTTATGTGATGAGCATGATTCTTTGTTCTGTATCTGGGTGTAATTTATATAAGTAAAGTATGTTTATCAGTTGTCTGGTTGCCATAGTACAAGCTCTGCTTAGTTTGGGATCAGATGACCGTGTGTGAGTTGTCCAAGAAAATTTACTAAAAAAAAGAGATGGAAGGTAACACTTTCATTTTGGTCCTTCCATCCATCATGCTCGTGAACGGCCAATGTCAGGCTGAAAGCTGAATTCTAATTTAAACTGACGTGTTTGTTTTTGACTTATTTTATATCTACTCTTTACTACTCTATATTTTTTTTTTCAATCACAGGCAGCGTTAAAGATAATGTAAAAGTGAAACCAGGATAATTTTATTAAAATATTATTAAAATTAATGTCCGTGGAGTCTTTTATTTTTTTAACTAGATTTCTAGATTATTTATTATATTATTTCTAGATTCGAACTAAAAATAATATTTTTATTGGCGGTGTCGAATATCCAAATGTGTATAGTTTACTTCATCAGTTCCCAATAACAAGTGAAATGGCACGAAATACATAATATTAAGCGTTTAATAAATACATAACAAAAATTGTAAAAGATAGGTGACACCGTTTACATAATGACATGTGAATGGAATGGGATCCCAGAGTCGGCACATCAATATTTTAAGCACGGCCGATGTTTTGAGAATAAGTAGATGAAATTGTGTCTAACGAATATAACATTTTTACTATTTTCCTGAAAAGATAATTATACAACAAAATAGCCTTTACAACAAAGCTTGTGAGTATAATACCTTTTCCCCCTTTTCTTTTTCGGGAACGCCTAGGTATTAAACTGAGATAGGTACTTAGTTTTATAATGTACCTAGTTCACGGTTTGAGCTGTCATAAAATCAACGTATTTAAAGATAAAGCTGGTTTTGCCTCTTATTTTGACCTGCGTAGTTTTAGTACGTACGGGCGTATTATAAACCCTTGGGATACTTCCCGTTGATTTAGAATCTCATATTGAGCACCCAAAACCGTAAAATTGTAGATAGCTCACAAAAAAAATACTTTTACAACACTATTTCTACAGCTACCTTACGTTCAGCATGCATAGTTTAGTTTAAGGAACCTTCGGTCCGGGAGACCGGCTCGCATTTAGCCAATCATTTTCATTATGTTAGTTGTTTCTACTAACTAAATGACGTTAAGATTCAAATCGCAATACCATCTCTGCAGCCAGCAACAACAACTTAAGAAAAGTTTGGTTAAATCCACCCTGAGTTTGGCCAAACTGAAAAAACTACTAGGTATAATATTGCGGTCAGATCACAATGGTACTACAGTACCTACTACACGTTGACGGTGTCAATGCACCTGGGGACGATCGCGACAAGCTCCATGAAACTAAAGAGCGTGAAGATACCAATGATAAGATGAGCGCTCATCAAAATACTTTACCATCACTTTAGCTGTAGCTGACAATTATTGCTTGATTGTGGTTTGTGGTAGATGTCTTAATACTGGTTCCCATGTGGGTTTTATAATTACTATGGCTATATATGCTTGATCACTATTTCAGCCTTGGAAGTACAGGCAGTAAAGTATCAGCGATTTTTGTAAGCTGAGTTATGTTGAAAATAATCAATTCCAATAAGGGTTCATATTTAATAGCATAAAATATAAACAGGAGTTATGCACAATGACGAGCTTAGCCTAAAGTTATCTTCCGGCAAACCATATTTCTGTAAATATTACACAATTATCTTATGTCTCAACTTCAACTTCAACTCTTAAGGGCCAAGCGCCCGACAAGTGCCATAAAACAATGACTTTCTAAAGCCTACTTCTCCGTAACGGCTGGGTCAATTGGTTTGAAAAAAATATATGTTTATTATAGATTCATGAACAATAATATCAACATAGGTTTTTTCAGTGCGATTAATACTTTTGTCTAAAAAAAATATTTTACGAATATCGCTACTTTTCCCTAAGCCTTCGAAACGGCTTGGATTTTGAAATTTTTTTTTACACAGAAAAATTGCTGGTTTAATATTCTTCAAAGTGAACATCGCTTACGTAAATCAATCAATATTTACTAAATAAAATGATCAATATTGCGAGTGAATTTAAATAAAAGTCTGTGCGGCGGGCGCAGGCGGCCGCCGGCCAGTCACGCGTTAGCATTCAGACGGGGAGGTTGTGTCGGCCGGCGCGCCGCTCCCGCCATCGAACGACTGTGCGCTACGTATGTGTTTGTGTGAATATTTACGCACTTTTTGTAATAGTATGAGTTTATAGACTAGTTCGCTGCAGAGAACTTATATGCGCGAGGACGCTTTATTCGTGTTTTATTGACTATTTATGTGACTTTGTATTATATTCAACTTAGTGTGATAGTGCGCGAGGACGCCTTATTCGTGTTTTATTGATTATTTTTATGTGTTTTTGTATTATATTAGACTTAAAGTGATAGTGCGCGAGGACGCTTAATTTGTGTTTTATTGACTAATTTTATGTGACTTTTGTTTTTTTTTTTTGTTATATTGTAAGTGTAAATTTTAACTATTTTGTAACTAAAATGCCAAGGCAATCAAAATCAAGACGATTTGCATCTCAGAAGGCTAAGAAAATGCATCAGGTGTTGTAAGTACCTGGATTATTTACTTTATCTTTTGTTATCTAAAATGAGATTGTTGATTGGTTTTTACATTACGAATTTGTTCCAGGAAATCTAGAAAGAACTCAGCGAATGAGAAAAATAATGATCCAGCTGCATCCGCTGAAAATGACGTAGATAGTTTTATTCAGGTAAATTATAATTAGGTAACTAGCTGACCCGACAGACGTTGTCCTGTCAACTATGAATATTGAATTCGAATTGACATACTACCTACCTACTACCTACCTACTACCTACCTACTACCTACCTACTACCTACCTACTACCTACCTACTACCTACCTACTACCTACCTACTACCTACCTACTACCTACCTACTACCTACCTACTACCTACCTACTACCTACCTACTACCTACCTACTACCTACCTACTACCTACCTACTACCTACCTACTACCTACCTACTACCTACCTACTACCTACCTACTACCTACCTACTACCTACCTACTACCTACCTACTACCTACCTACTACCTACCTACTACCTACCTACTACCTACCTACTACCTACCTACTACCTACCTACTACCTACCTACTACCTACCTACTACCTACCTACTACCTACCTACTACCTACCTACTACCTACCTACTACCTACCTACTACCTACCTACTACCTACCTACTACCTACCTACTACCTACCTACTACCTACCTACTACCTACCTACTACCTACCTACTACCTACCTACTACCTACCTACTACCTACCTACTACCTACCTACTACCTACCTACTACCTACCTACTACCTACCTACTACCTACCTACTTACTACCTACTACCTACCTACCTACTACCTACCTACTACCTACCTACTACCTACCTACTACCTACCTACTACCTACCTACTACCTACCTACTACCTACCTACTACCTACCTACTACCTACCTACTACCTACCTACTACCTACCTACTACCTACCTACTACCTACCTACTACCTACCTACTACCTACCTACTACCTACCTACTACCTACCTACTACCTACCTACTACCTACCTACTACCTACCTACTACCTACCTACTACCTACCTACTACCTACCTACTACCTACCTACTACCTACCTACTACCTACCTACTACCTACCTACTACCTACCTACTACCACATCAAAGAGACGTTCCTTTACATTTCAAGTGACATTTTACGTCAGATAATTCGTGTTTGACGACGATACGATACTAACGTCACTCAATTGTTTTGGCTTCCCGAAACCTCTCGACTAACACTTGAACTTTATGGTATGGTGTTAAAGCTCAAATTGACTCTACGTTTTAGTTAGAAAACGTTTGTATGGGAAAAAGAAAAGGGCTGTTTTTAGGGCTTTCCCGACAATTATTCGTTTTTTTTTCGCTGCATAAACCATCCTTGAACTACAACGAACATTTAAAAAAAAAAACAGCCAAATCGGTCAAGCCGTTTTCATGCCATGTCGTGACAACGGAAAACGGGTTTCATTTTTATATATTAGGTAATAATAGTATTAGTATACCTGCAGCTAGAGTAGGCAGATATATTTATACTTAATGTAATAGTAGTAGGTAAATATAGTTAATAATTTTATACATATTAGATTAGAAAAGCACAAATATGAATGCATTTCGTTGTTTGGTACTTGATGTTGAGATAACCAAAAGACGCGCTTGCCTCGGTATCCGACCGCCACCACCACAATCGGGTCTCACCACTAAAAAGTGGTGCGACGTGAGACGCGGGGGCGGAGAATATCAGTGATTGGCTCGCGGCGCCATCATAACTATACCTATATATACCTACCTCTAATAACTATACCTGTATTAAATCAATAATACAAATAAAGTAAGTGGGTACTTAATAGAATTAAACTAATGTACTGCCAATATTTTAGATCGAAACAGCCAGTGAACAACGCCATTCTAGAACTCCAGAGAAAAACGACATCTGTTTATCAAGTCCGATTCAGGTAAAATTTGAAACCCTTTTTTTTTTTTTTTTGGTGAGTGGGAAATCATCAAATAACTGCTCCCGTCCTGGGTGCGGCGGGAGGGCGTGTCAGACTTTTACTGACTAAAACCCACTCATGTTCCTTCGATTGCCCTTTATGTTCCAGGGTCACGGTAACTATTATAAACATTCCGCAACAAACTTTAAACCCTAAATTGTAACTTGTAGAACTACTCGTAAACCTATAGTTGTTTAATCTTACCGACGCATATTGGTTTCGAATGTGTTTGTAAGTTATTTTATTTCTGTCTGTACGCAAGCTAAGAGCTGTATACAGGGTGGAAAGTTTTAATGGGCCCTGGAAGAAAACTACCATAAATCGTTGAGATAGATTATTTTCCATAAAGAAAACATTCCTTTATTTTTAAAAAGAAACAAAACTACATTCGTAGATTTTTGAAAATTTGCTTACCACTCCCGGGAATCGAACCGACTAAAATCCAAAAATTAACACTTTCTATTTTTATGGTGTCAAAAATTAGAGCCATAAAAGAATTTTAATTTTTTTGAACATAAATTTAGACAGTTAAAATCATCCTTTGATTTGAAAAGTTAAAATTTCATGGTTTTCCTCTAATTTAATTTACCATGTTTGTTAGAAAGATTTAATCCTTATAAATGATCCTATCGATTAACGTCATAAAAGTACAGGATGTTGCTTTTTTTTTTTTTCATTTTAAGCCAGTTCGATTCCCGAGTGTGACAAGCGAATTTTTGAAAATCTTTGAATGCAGTTTTATTTCTTTTAAAAAATAGGGGAATGTGCCCTTTAAGTAAAATAATCTATCGTAACGATTTAAAGTAGTTTTCATCCAGGGCCCATAAAACTTGTCACTTCGAAAATGTGTCACTCCCGGGAATTAAACGGACTGAACCGAAAAAAACACACTGTACTTTTATGACGTCAATTAATAGGGTTATTCATAAGGATTAAATGCTTTAAACAAATATGATGAATTAAATTAGAGGAAAGCCATGAAATTTCACCTTTTGAAATCAAAGGATCAATTTAGCCGTCAAAATTTTCGTCAATTAAAATTGAATTCTTAAGATTTATGGTTTTCCTTTAATTTAAGTAACCACGTTTGTTAAAGAGATTTTGTCCTTATGAATGGTCCTATCGTTTGACACCATAAAAATAGAAAGTATTACTTTTTTGGATTTTAGCCGGTTTGATTCCCGGGAGTGGTAAACGAATATTCGAAAATCTTTGAATGCAGTTTTATTTCTTTTAAAAATATAGGAATGTTTCCTTTAAATAAAATAATCTATCTCAACGATTTAAGGTAGTTTTCTTCCAGGGCCATTAAAACTTTCCATCCTGTATACAGATACAGCTCTTAGCTTGCGTACAGACAGCAGAAATAAAATAACTTACAAACACATAAATGAAATTTGGTACAGATATAGTCTGGGACCTGAGAAAGGACATAGGATAGTTTTCATCCCGGAAATCCCGTGGGAACGGGAACTATTCCACGCGGACGAAGCCGCGAGCAGAAGCTAGTGCATTATAAATTAAGTAAATTATTTTTGAGCCGACTAACAGTTGACAGACTGTGAAGTCGTAGACAAGTCTGTCTTAGACCGTCCTGTTTCAAGTGAGCGCAGGCCCTTATTTGACCTTCTATTATTATTTTTTAGGTCGAGGCATCACTTATATCGGACCAAGTTCAAAGCTGTTCCATCGAAGGGCGACGAATAATTGATATTAAGTATTTTTATTCCGAACTAAAAAACATCGCTAAGCATGGAGTTTTCAACTGTGGTTTAGAGTGTGTCGATATTATTGGAGAAAAACAAGTAGGACTTCATTCTACATTTATGCTTAAGTGTCGAATGTGTAACGAAACATTTCGCATAGAGAATGATAATAAGACTGAAATGAATATCAACGACTGTGCAGTTGCAGGAACCATAGCAACAGGATGTGGGCACTCCCAACTGCAAGAGTTTTCTGCTGCTTTAAACTTACCTATGATCTCTCCTAAAATTTATAAAAATCACCATCACAACTTATCAAATTATTGGGAAAAGGTATCAATTGAATCAATGAAAATAGCAGCACAAAAAGAGAGGGAATTTGCAATTGCTGAGGGACGCGTAGACAAAGACGGCATCCCTATAATTGATGTAATCGTGGATGGATGTTGGAGTAAGAGAACATATAAAAAAAATTACTCAGCACTATCAGGGGCTGCTTCTATCATCGGCAAAAAAACTGGAAATGTGCTGTTTTTAGGCGTGAGGAACAAATATTGTTCTGTATGTGCATATTCACAAAAAAAGAGCCAAGAACCAAAAAATCACAAATGTTATAAAAACTACAACAGTTCATCAACAGCTATGGAATCAGATATCCTCGTTGAAGGTTTTAAATGTTCCATCGAGATGCATAATTTGATTTACGGGAGAATGGTGTCTGATGGAGATTCCAGTACCTACTCGAAACTACTAAAAAGTAGACCATATCCACACCTAACAATAGAAAAAATTGAATGTCGCAATCATATTTTTAGAAATTTGTGCAACAAGCTTGCAGCACTAAAAACCGACACAAAATATTTAATAAAATATCGAAAAGTCATAACACAGAAAAAAATAATGATTCTTCGAAATACTGTTCGGAGAATCATTAAACATTACAAAGTTGATTCCGAATCAGAGCGACGGTGTAACGTAGAGCCACTATATAATGATATTCTCTTGGCACATTTGCATGCTTTCAATGAACATAGTAGCTGTAAACCGTTTTTCTGTGATTACAATACAGATACACATCAAAAGGAGAAAGAAATTACAGAAAGAGATTTTTTCACAAGCACGCTTTGGAGTAGAATTTGTGCTCTTGTGTCAAATTTGGCATCGCATGCCCCTAGTTTAATTCACGATATTGACAGCAATACAGTGGAAAGTTATAATAGTATTATAGCAAAACTGGTGGGGGGTAAAAGAATTAACTTTAGTAAACGGGGGTCGTATCAAACGAGATGCCATGCTGCAGCGGTTTCATTTAACACACACAAAATAATGTCAACGCTTTATAAATCAATGGTAGGACGTAGTCCTCGAGGAAGTCTGGCGAAATTGGAGGAAAGAAGAAGACGATCTAAAATGATAATGAGAAATTTAAAAAGGAAAAAAAACAGAAAGCTTTTTTCCAAAGGAGATGATTTAAATTACGGAAGTGCTTGCGAAAAGCCGGACATGCCTCCTGAAATGTTTGAAAAACAAAAGGAAACATTTCTTCAAAACCTGAAGAAAAGCAAAGAAGAAAAAGCAATGATTCAGCAACATACGATACTGCAAAGCTCTTGTAGCGAATGGTTGGAACTAAGACGAAATTTATTAACAGCTTCTAATTTTGGAAAGGTTATAAAAAGACGTAATGACATAAGTTGTCAAAATCTTGTCAAAGAACTTTTATACAAACAATCCTTAGAACACGTCAAAGCCATAAAACATGGCAAAGAAAATGAAAATAAGGCTATAAGGCAATTAGAAAAACAAGAAGGCGTAAAAATCAGCCCCTGTGGCCTTTTCATAGATGAAGTACACGAGTACTTAGGAGCAACGCCTGATGGTATTATTGATGATGACACCATTGTGGAAATTAAGTGTCCATTATCCGTTTATGGAAAAAATCTTAAGGAGGTAGTAAAAAATAAGAAACTTCCCATTTATAAATTGGATTCAAAAAATAGATTAATTCTTAATAAGACACACATATGGTTTTATCAAATACAAGGTCAGCTACATATTACAAACAAACTAAAATGTTTATTTGCTATTTGGTGCGGAGAAAATAAAAACATAAAAATCGAATGGATAATGAGAGATGATGATGTCTGGAAGTGTGAAATGGAGCAAAAATTAGTTTCATTTTATATGGAATGTTTGCTTCCAGAGCTGGTTGATCCAAGGTTTCCAAGAAATTTGAAAATAAGAGACCCAATACGCATACAAAATGCAATAAAAGAAAAAGAAAAGAATAAAAAAAGAAAAAAATCTGACCAAGAAAACGAAGAAGAAAGAATTGGATTAAATAATCAAGAACAATGCTATCATCAAACACAAGAAATCGAGCAACCGACAACTGAACAGCAAAATAAAAAACAGAGGACGTATCAAAGTGTACAAGTTTTAGCTGAAATAAATTATGAAAAGGAATTAAATTTTACAGATTTTTAAATGAGCCGTGTTTTATTTCCAACATTATTTTTAGGGTTCCGTAGCCAAATGGCATAAAACGGAACCCTTATGGATTCGTCATGTCTTTCTGTCTGTCTGTCCGTCCGTATGTCACAGCCACTTTTTTCCGAAACTATTAGGGCTATACTGTTGAAACTTAGTAAGTAGATGTATTCTGTAAATCGCATTAAGATTTTTACACAAAAATAAAAAAAAAAACCGGGATCGGTATGATAAAACTACAGGTGATTGTTTTTTTCATGTAACGGGTTCGATTCCCGGTCAATCCATGTAATTATTTAAATATCTATGAATGTTTAAATTGTTTTTTAAATTCAGACAATGTCTTCTTTGAGTAAAATGTTTTATCTACAATATTTAAGGTACTTTCTCTGCATGTGGCATCGCCGTGGTACACCCTTTTTTTTTTGGTGAGTGGAAATCATCCAATGACTGCTCCCGTCCTGGGTGCGGCGGGAGGGCGTGTCAGACTCTTACTGACTAAAACCCACTCATGTTCCTTCGATTGCCCTTTATGTTCCAGGGTCACGGTAACTATTATAAACATTCCGCAACCGCCGTGGTACACCCTTACCTTAGTACCTATATACAATACTATTATCTATAAAAAACTTAAACATACTATAAAGATATACCAAATATTCTTAAAAATAATGTTTAAAGACTCCGATCATATCATGAAGAATCTGTTTTTTTTTTTCGATATTTTCAAGTTGGTTCCATAATAAAAGTTGTTGGTTTTTATGGGTAGAATCATATCCTAAAAAGATTTGCACTTTCAAAAATACACCTTGTATTATTTAAATCCCTTATTCGCAAAATATCAGATTCTCGAAATATCAGATTCAAATATTTATTATTATAATAGCAGATTTTCAATATAGTCAAAGTACAATCAAGAGAAAAACGCATCATATTTATTTTATAAATATTCTTTTTTTTTTAATCCTCATATTGAAATCAAAATAATGCGGCATGTAGAAGGGCGGGTTAACCCGAAATTGGCACAAAGTTATAACTAGTCCACACCACAAAAAAAGGGCAGGTTCGTTTTTTTTTATTGTTATTAAAACAACACTAGAACTAGACTTCCCACACGCATTTGTATCCATTTTATTTAATAAACTCAAATACCTATATGCTGGTCTGTAATGAATCGAAAATGACGACTTCATGATTTTAAAAATAGTGCTCATTTACCTCATACCAGAATTACAAATAGCAAATAGGTGGTGATAGGTTATGAGGCATTATGTAAATAAGACATATTACGAAAGAAACAATTAAAAAAAGTAGTTGCAAACTTCCACAGTATTATACATACCTAAAACAAATGTATTTTTCACACGACTGTGCGTTTTCGGTTATATTGAGAATCTGCTATTTTGATAATCTAATATTTTAAGAATCTGATGTTTTGAAAATCTGATATTATGCGAATAAAGGCATTAAACACAAATGACATAAAATTGAAACCTAATCAAATACATTAAATCAAAACAAATAAAATTAAGTCATTAATAAAAAAAAAAAATACATAATAATTATCGCAAATTAAAATAAATAAATTAAAATTAGCCGTGCATCTTAGAATTTCTAGAGTCGTAGGCAAAATACCACTGAATGGGCAGGCCTCTCTGCGTCACTACGTTATCTTTGAGCAGTAGCGCGCTCAGTACGGAAATTCAGTGTGTGCAGGTCTCGCGCGTATGTGTGAGTTCGACGCTCAAGGTTGATCTTGCGCACTATACACCTTAATGAATGGCCTTTGTGGAATCTTGTAATCATATAACTGGAGCAATAGTTACGGAAATTCGGGTCTCAAAGATCCAGAATCTTTTTTAAAGTGAATGCGTTGGGAAGTCTTCAAATTATTCTTCACATTTTCTCTCTTGACCGAAGTCCATTACTGGGCTTATGTCAGTAGGTCTCCTCCCAGAGTTAATTCTGCAACGGTTGAGTGTAGTGACATACCAGGACTCGTACCGAGTAGCAGCGGTCCGCGATTTCCATGATTCCTTACCAGTGCACGACGACAATTCTGCAGTCTTTGTGCTTCATCGTCCGTTACCAAAACAATTTACGTTTTTCAACTATAGTTACTAGTTAATCATACCCTTATGTATAAGATGGCGGTTTCTAAACCATACATTCTAAGTTCATCTACGGCACTACAAACGTCGTTATCATCATCTCCCTAGTCTATTCCCATCTATGTTGGGGTCGGCTTCCAGCCTATTCGGATTTAGCTGGATACTAGTATTTTATCAGGAGCGTCTGCCTCCTAGTTAGACTGTTCAGACTTTCTGGCTTCTGATTACCGGTAATGACTGTCAAATTTCTACGAAAGACAACCGGGACCAACGGCTCTACGTGCTTTCCGAAGCACGGGATGTCAGTGATGTCCAAGATAAACTTTAGAAAGTACATGAATTGAAAAAGTCACATTGGTAGATACTTGCTTGTACACCAGAGATGGGCGCACTATCAACTGAGCCATTACGACCGGCATCAGTTCAAAATCAGTAAAAAAACATTGTAAGGAAACCTGGCCTCAAATTATCTTGAAAATTAGTTGATGACCAATGCTGATGCCTTCTCTATATGAGAAGATCTCTCTGCGCTGCAGTTGATACTATTATAGACCGGTATTAAATAAATTATACCCAAAGAGGAAAAAAACAATAACTAGAGAGTACAAAAGACCTTTCCTTGTCTAATAAATTAGCTAAATATGACAATGTAGATGATTAAAATGTAATTGTTTTACCGCCGTATGCGCAAACGCAGCTCAATGTAACATACATATAAGCGATCGCAGTTGTCTGACATTCAGTATTACCGCGACTGCCCGTCACAATGGAGGCTAGAGTGATTGTTGTCTGTCTGTTTGTAGTCGTGATCGTGAGTGGAAATGAAGGTACGTTGAATTTTATGTGTTTACATCTGACAAGTTTATGATAAAATTTAGCTTAAGGATTCTGCAGTGTGTGTTGTTTAATGTCTGTAAAATATTTTGTGTAATTTAAATTATCTCCTAAAAATGAAAAATATATAATGTAGACAAAAAATTCAAAATTGGTAAAGAATAGACGTTAAGAAAGGCTTAAAAATAAATTTAAAAAAAAAACTTTGTTAATTTAAAATAATAGTACTTATCTTACCAGTACCACAATTACCAAAAGAAAAGAAAGACCAAAAATATTATCTTGCTTAAAGATCAAATCGTCGTGGCTCGAAGGACCAAAAAGGTTAAAAACAATAAAATCCATTTAATACTAAAGAAAACTATCCAGGAGAAACTAATTTGTTGGTAAGTCTGCGTTTGTCTGACAAAAAGTGGTCAAAAAGGAAAAAAAGGAAAACTTTTATAAAACTATCAGTACTATAACTTAAAATAGTATTATAGACCTTTGGATAAACCCTTTGCATCATACGCAAAGAACGGCAAATGTCAAAGAGCAATCTGTGTCTCTTGCAAGGGACAAATGCTCCTACGGATCTTAACAGTATTAAAATAGCCAACAAGGACGCTAGTGTCAATTTAATGTTGATTTAGTAATAAGAAAAAAATGAACATGAATTTTTGATATGTGAAGCTAATGCGTCTTCTAATTCTAAATAGTAGATTAACTGGATAATAGATATCTGTCTCACCCGCGGTGAACATGTCCTTAAACCTTTCAATGATCAACCGACAGCCGGCTGTCGGGTTGTTATTGTCTTTCTATTGTGTCTCAAATCTCGTGTGTTCGAAGGATTAAAACTAAAATAGCATTTTTTTAAATTTTCCATTTTTTGCGCAATCTTCTTAATTTTTTGTGCCGTAATGATTTTCTTGAAATTGGATTAAGTCATTCGCAAGTTATAGGCGTGGCATAGGACTGGCTGTTGCCCCTCATTTAATAGCTCTTATGCCAGTTATTGCGGTTACTTATAAAAAAGCAGATCTAAAAGCACGATATAATTGTTCTTCCTTAGGATTCAAGCTAATTTCGCGCCAAATTTTAACAAAAACAGCTGTGGTTTAGGTTCTTAGTGGGACAGACGTTCATTAACTATATCAATATGTTTTGACGGGCCTGTTGGTCTGGTGGTTAGTGTCCCTGACTGCTAAGCCGGAGGTCGTGGGTTCGATTCCCACCCAGGACAATCTTTGTGTGATAAGCATGATTGTTTGTTCTGTGTCTGAGTGTAATTTATCTATAATATGCATGTATTTACAAATTATATAGTATGTATATCAGTTTCCTGGTTACCATAGTACAAGCTCTGCTTAGTTTGGGATCAGATGACCGTGTGTGAGTTGTCCAAAGATATTTATTTATTTATTTATAACTATATCAATATAAATCTGTAAAACGTGATTACGTTGACATTGATCCTTTTAGTTCATTTTTTGTGGTCACTTTTAGTACGGTTATTTTTTAAGTAACTTGTATATTTATCTCAGTATGATCTTTATCATAAATATGAATAAATGCATGCGTTATAAATGCATATTAGATTTATTAAACACGACCGGTCCTTACAGTGTCGTCATCTCTTGATCAAAGATTATTTTATTATGCAGGTAAGATGGTACTGCCGTGCTTGTGATATATACAGTAAGTGCCTTGGAGACACTTTTGAGAAAAAGGCGGTTAAAGTTTTTATTTTTATTTTTGACGTTTCTCCTAAAATATAAATTAAACTTAAGTTTTCTCAAATGTTTAAGATAAACATAGGATTGCTTAACAATTTGTATATTTTTATTTTTATTTATTGATATTATTTTTAATTGTAAAATGTGAAAAAATATTTATGTTAAGGAATGAACAATTAAAAAATAATGTTTTTTTTAGTATTGGTACAGTAAGTGTGCGACTTACTGTAACAATCTTTACTTTAAAGTACTTACTGCAACAATGATTACAAAACGAGGCAAAGTTTAAATCGAAAAACAAAAATTACACAATTTGCCTAATATATCTTAATCACTTACTGTAATTATAGCTTGGAGTAATATGTAAAATTATAGCATCAGCCATAAAGCACCAAAGTCAACATTAATGACTTTCCTCAATAATTTTAGTACATAAATGAAACAAAAGACTTATTATTAAATCATAGTTTAATGTAAAATTACACAGCTCGTGTCTACAAACACGAATTTATTAAAACTTTTGCTTCATACAAAAAAAAACCATACAATAACACATTGTTTAAAAAAAGGCAGTTTTCTTTTGGAATTCTTAATAATGTGGCTTGCCTTCATTGACCGGCTTAGAGTGAGCAATGACGAGGAACAAGGCTCCCACCTCACTCTTGCCTTAATTAGCTGGTTTGAGTTAAGACTCGCAAGAGCAAACGTGCTCGGAGGAAGGAAGTATTCCAGTAAGATGCTAATAGCCGTGGAATACATCTCCACTCCTCAAGCACCTCGTTATATGTTGCCCCCCTTGTCGCTACGTCACTATGTCGTAGCGGCCGTTTTCAGGGGCCCATTTATTGAGTGTGCAAGTCACCCCCTGCCATTCTTACCGTGTTTGCAACCACTGGTTAGGCAGGGGCCATAGTCATGGTATCTGGTACCTTATTCACTAAAGAATGCAAATCCATAGTCCAATTTTTTTTAGTTGCCATGTTATGCTATAGTCCTACACCAACCGGGGGTTGTCCTTACGTGCACTTACATAGTGCATATAGGGATATTCATCGGTTCGTGTCCCATTTCTCAAACCAAACCTGTTATTTTAAGACCTTGCATCGTAATAATTGATGTATGACTCATGTTTTTACAATAAAGATATATTCTATTCTTCTATTCAAAAGTTTTGCTCAAGGGGCCTCTGCGAGTTGGCTTCGATTCTCGTACGCCTTCCAAAAGTCCGGGTGTCCCTGGGTCCCGAGATTATATATAATGATTTGCGACTGTTAGAGGCCATTAGTTACATAACTCGATTGATTGCCTATTTCATGAAAAAGTCATTTAATTGAGTTATGTGCACTTTAAGGGATGGTTTGATGATTTAAATGATTATAACTCTGTGTATAAGAATTAAAGATTGAGTCAAAAGCGTTTCATTAAAAATTCACGTAATCAAATTCTGGGCCGCAACCACTGACACGGATTTTGAGAACATACAATGTGTTATAATTTATATCGACTTAAATTTACATAAGTTGGGGTTTACGAAGAAATTAAGGATATGTAGGTCTGACGTGATAAGATTACATCAGTTATCTGTCTTTAAAGTAATGTAAAATATGTGCCAAACATATTATAAAGAAATGAAACAAATACTTTTATTAAGTGATTTTGGCGCCAAATTTAGTCTCTGTCGCACGTCGTCAGCAGACTCTGTGGTTGCATGGTGACCGCGACTGCAAATTTACGTACTTGACCCTCTCCGCACTACCCGGCCGAACCCTAAACGCCTTAGAATTTTTGCAGTAAGTAACGCATTTACCTTATTTGGTCAAGGCAAGTCTACGCATAAATTGAAATATTCCTAAACGTAATTACAGTAATGAATCTTGCTGTTATTATGTCCGCGCATATTAGTATATACTTTAATTCGCTGACTACACACATATACACAGTAAGTTCCACTTACTGTACTTATGATAAAATAAAAGATACATACGTTGCGAATCTCTTAAGCATTAATATGATAATATGCTGTTACTGTAAATATGTTATGGATTAGTATATTAATAATTTATTTTCAACTTAATGTAATGATAGCAAGTGCCACTTACTGCAGCATTACCTAGGAAATGGTTTTAGTTTTCTGAAAAAATCCACCGTATGTGCCCATACTGCAATTACAATAAGTAAGATTGCCGCCAAATGTGTCTTACTGTAATTATGCTAAAGCTTATTTGGCGTTCTATTCGACATTTTCAAATTTCAAATATACAGAAATGTAGATCTCGATCTCGACATTCCGAATATATACTCAACTCAATTCTGCCAAAAATGTGACTTACTGTGATTATCATAAGCACGGCAGGGTAGATCATAACACTTTAGTACTTAGGTCATGAGATGTGCCAGTTTTGTTTACACTTAACTAGATTTGCTCATGCTTTAAAACCTACATGTCTATTATTAATTAACATCTGTCTAGACGTTTACCAAATACATAATATAGGGGTTGGTTCGAAATCGAACTCCTACGTTCGCTCCTCTTACGTTCTAGTTGAGCTAAACGACTTTTGACAAATGCTTGCACTGTTTGGACAGGTCCACTCAAATCGGTGTGCTTCTCTCATCATCACTTAAGTTATAAGTATTACCTTCATGGTCCTCGCATAATTTGACCAATACAATTGTATGGACTTCAAAAAAGACTTTGACCTCTGAGTTTGATTCGGTTGTTTCTTCTCAGAGTAGTCCAGCTAGGAAACGCCGGCCCCGTCGTTCGATTAGAATAAGAAAAAAAATGACGTGTAAAAGTGTAATTTTTTTCCTATTTTCAAAAATAAATCATTTAGCATTAACTTGATTTTACGCGACTGCCTATCAGACATTCACAACTAGATAAACCTGATACCCCTCGTTAGGAAGACTTTCTGTCTGACTGTCAAATATTTAAGAATGACAACCAGAACCAACGACTTTAGTGCTTTCCGAAGCACGGAATGTCAGTGATGCTCTAAATTTTGAATTACATACGAATTGAATAAGTCACATTGGTTCTATCCAGTTTAGCCTACAATCTTATTTAATTATTAATTGACTCATACTTAATATCCCATACATTAACCATCACGTTATTTATAATAAATGATGCGAATGCTGTCATAAAGTTGTATCTAGATCATATCTTTCAAAGCGACCTTCGATTATTTCTTGTTTAAAGTGTAAACAATGTTAATTAGAATATTATTAATTCCGTACCTCAATGTCGTGATGGCCCAGGTGGTAAAGCCCCCGCCTCTCGTGCAAGAGTTTGGCGGGTTCGATTCGAATTCATATGTACTTTCTAAAGTTGATCTTGGACATCACTGACGCACCGTGCTTCAGAAAGCACGTAAAGCTGTTGGTCCCGGTTGTCATTCATAGAACTGACAGTTGTTACGGGTAAGCCAGAAAGTCTGACCAGTCTAACTAAGGGGTATAGTGTCGCCCAGTTACTGGGTTGTGAGAGTCTGATAGGCAGTCGCTTCACGTAAAATACTGGTATCCAGTTAAATTCGGCTAGGCTGGAAGCCGACCCCAACATAGTTAGGAAAAGGCTGGAGTTGATGATAGATGGCTGACATTCCGTGCCAGAGAAAAAACGTAAAACCGCTGGTCTTAGTCGCTGATTGGATATTAGATATTATGTAGACTCCAAGACAGAAATGAGATAGTTTGCCAATTAGGAGTGGTCGACTATTTCATGAAATGGTTAGGTTAGAAATTTTCATGAAAAGATAATTTTTTTTTCACGTCACTCACGGAATGGGCTTTAGTTGTTTTTTTACGAGCTAACATTGCAATGACGCATTGTTGACATCATAAGGAATTCCCCAGGTTTTACAAAAAGTAGTAACGTTGAAGATTTCGTAACCCTGGGTAATCCAAGCATTACGGTCGTGTCAGAATATCTATTAATTTGCATACATGAGAGAGCAATCCCACAAACTAAAACTAAGATAAGTGGTGTTTACTGTGCAGACAAAAACCAAAGTTGAGGCTGCGCTACACGCTTTAATGCTTGTGTAATGTAATCGATAGCCAAGTGCAAGTTGGGCTTGCACAGGGTTACCAATGTTATTAAAGGTTTCAGTGTAATCTATAATATAAGAACTAAGTACATAATGTTAACTGCTATAATGTCGCCGCATTAACACTTTTATGTGTTAACCTTTAAGCAGTGCTTAGCGCGGCCAAACATAAAGAGCTTATACTAATTTCACTTTTATTTTGTAAATGACGTTTCAAAGTGCCTTTTTTGGTCTAATGAAAATAAATGATTTGACTATTGACTATATTGCACAACCACAAGGCAAGGTTCCCAATACAATGACAGAACTGCTGACAAAGTTATGAAAGTTATGTAGTATACAAACATCTACTTTCTTACAGTCAGATAGTTTGAGGACTTATTTCAGCGGACGTAAGTAATATACCGTAAAGGATCTCTTTACCCTTAGCTCTATCTGTATGTTTGGGTTATAGTCACAAACTACAGTGTTTGCCAAACCATTTTCTCCAATAAATATAGAGTGATTCACACAAGTATCATACTAGAGAAAAGCCGAGAACTTCAAAGATTTTAAACACCCATGCAAGGCTGGTGTAGGTCGCTATTTTTTCCCTGATTCACGAAGAACAGTGAGGCTATATAACGTTACGCTACGAAGAACTAAAGAGGCGATGCAGTAACTAAAAACGCGGGTGTTGTTAAAGTTTTTCCCGACTGGAACTCTTGTTTTCACACAGAGCCAACGAAACCCCAATATCCTTTTTTAAATTCTACAACACCGATTTATGATGCTTTGGCCAACTTCAACTTCAACTCATATGAGTATAATTAATGGCATTTGTGGAAAAGGCACCACAGTTCTGCCACGACCACATTTGTTTTACAATATGTCAATCGAAGAAAGATTTATACTTAACATATGCAATATGACTGCGAAGGTCTCCTCTTTGTAAAGAGACCTATCGGAGAATAATGCCTAGGTCATCAAAATTCCCCACAAAAACTCAGGACCAAGATGACAGATCAGCAAATCATTCAGAACGAATGTCACAAAAGTGATACATCATGTTAATGGCATATTATTAAGTTGAAAGACTTAATTAAAACCTCTATGTTTCGGAGCAAAGGGCCGCGTAAATGCCGGTAATTTGAGACATAAGTTAAGAAGTTTCAATTTAATAAAAATGTTGAGCTCGACGAATTCCTTGCGAACGATGACCGGCAATTATGTTCTTATTTTTATTTTCGTGAAGTATCAGTAATTTAACACTAGCTTTTGCTCGCGAAGAGGTCTTTTAATACAAGGACCAAAAGTCATTTTACTCCCCAGTTAGATAGAACTACTATGTTTCCTGTTTACAAAAAGCAAACCGAATGTTTTTTTTTACATATTTTAGTAAGAATATATCATCGAAAACTATTGAAGCTTTCTTTAAATTTTTCTTGCAAAAAATTTTCCTTAGCCATTGAGTTCAGAAACCTGACTTATAAAAGTGCTTAAATGGGTTCAAATCCAAACAAGTTCTAATGAGAATTATTCAATTCAAAAGTTCTTTCTAAAGATTATCTTGAACCACGGTGAAGATCACATCGTGGCGAAACTGGACTCATAATAATAATTTGAATATTGGTCTGCATTCTTGTGCCTTCTCTGTTTCAGAAGAGGCTTTCGCCGCATGGAGCAGATACTTTGACTTGCCATAATGTTTTCTTTGTTCACCCCTTTTATAATAATATATTAAATAAACATCAACTTTCTTTGTATTTCATCTCATGTATTCCGTTATCTTTAAATCTGCCAATTATCTCATTAAATGATGTCATATTTTGTACCATAAACAAAGAAAGATATTCACGTTCAATTGGGATGTCGACTTAATAGCTTGCAATCAAGTTAAAAATGTCAATATTTATTCAAAGTCATTAAAAAAAATTATATATCAAAGCCCAAAAGCTTTTCATCTTTGTTGGTATTTGCACTTAAGATTAATCAATATCTGATTAAGTAGGCAGATGATGATGCTGGGTGGGCCCAGGGCTAGGCAGGATCGAAGCTCAAAAAAAAAAAATTTTTATCCCCGGTATAAACATTTTTAGCCACTCTGTTGAACAAACGGGCCCCTATAAAATTTTGGCAACCCCGAAACCGAACTACGCCACTATCAATTTTTACGCAATTATGAGTGCTCTTTTGAGATGATATAATAATCCGTACTTTATATTATAATCCGTACTAATATTATAAATGCGAAAGTAACTCTGCCTGTCTATATGTCTGTCTGTCTGTCTCTTCTTCACTAAACCACGGAACCGATTTGAATAAAATTTGGTACAGATATAGTCTGGAACCCAAGAAAGGACATAGGCACAGTTTAACGATCCATACAGTTGGAAAACGCCTTTGATGTCGGACGACACCGCCGCCGCCGCCCGTCTAGGTATTTACGCTACCGCGTGCAAATGCGCAAGGGTTGTCAAAAAAGACAAACTTTATTTTTTTCATAATTGAATATTACCTACATGTGAGAATTACGCGGCTGGCGGTTTTATAAACGGGGGCAAATTTTTCATTATTTTTGCGATAGGACACACCGTTTTCGAGATACAAGCTTTAGAAGAAAAAAAGACAGGTCACAGCGGCATGCGACTACGGTCATAACCTGGAAACAGACTGTTAGGTACCTTTGCTTATTGTTTTATCCGGGTTTTTTTGTAGTCAGGTTTTAGTTTTTTTAACTTTTGTATAAATAAATAACCTAACATTGCGTGAACAGTATCCAAGTGCCTATGATAGCCCGTTCGCAAAGCGTATATACCTACAATACGCAATATAAATGACGCCGATTGAAATGTTTTTCCGATTGTAATAATATAACGTATACGAATACGACAATACGCAATATAAATGATGCCGATTGAAATGTTTTTCCGATTGTAATAATATAACGTATACGAATACGTGTATAACTTAACTTTACTCGTACCTACTATAATTATATACGTAACTATAAACACGACGGGTATTATTAGTTTATACAAAATAAATATTAGTAGGTACCCACCTGTTTAATACGAATTTATAAGAATAAACTTACCTCGCGTCACGGGGAAATCTATGAAATCTTAAATCCTTATTATGTCTCGTTGTCGAGGTACATCCGTACACAGAACAAGAAGTGTGCACCATTATAATTAGTTTATTCAATGATTCTTGAAAACTCGCTCGCGATTTACACGGATGCGTTAGCCCCAGAGTTTGGCCCTCCAACTACGCGCATTCGTGGGCAGCTATCCGCGCCGCCCACTTCCCCTCGAGATCCCCGCCGTTGCTCTATGCAAGTACATTCGTTTTACAACTGTATGGATCGTTAAACTGTGACATAGGATAGTTTTCATCCCGGAAATCCCCCGGGAACTGGAACTATAAATCCACGAGGACGAAGTCGCGGGCAAAAGTTAGTATCTTATAAATGTGATTAAAGATATCCAAACTAATATTATAAATGGGAAAGTGTGTCTGTCTGTCTGTCTGTCTGTTTGTCTTTCTTTCACGGCAAAACGGAGCGACGGATTGACGTGATTTTTGAAGTGGAGATAGTTGAAGGGATGGAGAGTAACATAGGCTACTTTTTGTCTCTTTCTAACGCAAGCGAAGCCGCGGGCAGAAGCTAGTAGATAATAATTATAAATACCTGAATAAATCGACTACTTTAGATTTGCTATTGAAGACTGAAAACGAAAAAAAAAGCCGCAATTATATTATGCTGACGCCGCGTGTCGCAACGCGTGGGTAAGCTATCGGTTACATACATTTAGTACACGACACAGCGACACGCGGGACGGGTACTAATGTAATCAATCCAGTACTAAATGTATGTAACCGATAGCTTACCCACGCGTTGCGACACGCGGCGTCAGCATAATATAATTGCGGCTAAACTTTCGCATTTATAAAAAGTGTGGATTATAAAAGAGTGGATGTTTGCTAACATATCCAAACGAATTATTAAAATCTAAGTGTCGTGCCAAAATAACACTATTTATTAAATGCATATAACAGTACCTATAAACGGTACTGATTACAAAGAAATCATATTTTTGTCTGTTTGTTTATTCCTGTTAATCTCCGAAACGGCTGAATCAAATTTGCCTTTAAAAAGTAGATAGCTGATGGTTTTAGGAGCTACTTAGGCTACATTTTTTTTAATAATTAGAGACGGGCATAAAATTATTAAAACCTAGACGACATCGGGTGAAGTCGCGGGCAGAAGCTAGTAAGTAATAATAAAATTGATAAAACTAACATTGGTGTTAGTTTTATAAGCTAACCTTTATTATGCAAATTATTTAATTCGATTTACACGTAGTTTTAAATATCAACTTCGTCATCGGGTCATTGAACAAGAGTTTGTAGTTTTTATTAAGTAAATAAAATTATGAATTCTTTCATTAGAAACAAAATTAAGGTCGAGATACGTTACTCAGCACAAATAAGTTAGAGGCCATCTTTAAATACTGTCGAAATTCATGACCACTTCAATGACAGACAACCAGGGGCTTAAGGCCCGTATTAATAGACGTCACTCAATTCTGAGACGCTCTCAAATCTATTGCTGTCCTTATTTTTTCCCTTTAGAATGACAAGGACAGCAAGAGACTTGAGAGCGTCTCAGAATTGAGTGACGTCTATTAATAAGGGGCTAGATCTGCTATAGCAATAGTGGTTCAATGACCGATTTTTGACGTGTAACGTCAAACTTTTGACACATTTCCTATACAAAAACTGTCAAAGTTGTCAAATATCCAGTCAATGAATGGTCATTAAGACACGATTACAGTAGCGGACTTGAGCACCAGGTCCAATGGCTTTACGTGGCATGAGATGACAGCGATGTCCAAGATGAACTTAGTCTAAAGTACATACGAAGTTTCCTTTTCAAAAACTGTGTATGAAATGCGAAAGTGGTTATTACAGGAAAGTTTTTATTAAATCAATGTTTTTTTCCACAAATATGCTCGTAAATTATGTTAAAAATTATGCCTAAATATTTTATGAAAGTCGAAGCGCTCTCTCTCTCTCTAATATCATGTATAAATTTTATTGTATGTATAAATTAAACTTCTATTTTGCTAGTATTTTAATTAATGCGATGTGAGGTGGAGGCCTGGTGTCCTGTATTACAGGTGTTATTTACCTACCACAGGCACCAGCGATCCACAACCTAAGTTGTAACTTATTAGCATGTACTTGTGTTGTGTATTTTTGTTCCTTACTTGGTTTGTGGTGAGAAATAAACGAATTATTATTATTATTATTTATAAATAATAAAAAATTAAAAAGCCTTTTATTTCTCTAACTTGATACAACTATTTTTGTAAAGTTAAAAAAGATTCATAATATTAGAGAACCCCTGAGGTTAAGGCCTTCTCCAGATAATGCCAGGCATCTCTGTTCTTTGCTTGTTCTTGCCAGTGTGCTCCAGCTACTAATATCATGTAATTGATTTAATTTATAACTTTATTAAACAAATGCAATAAGCAAAGCATGCATAATGTGCTAGAATTCAAGAGATTCTATAGCAACTATTTAACAATAAAATTTATCGCCCAATACTCAAACATTACTTAACTTTAAGATGCTGTCAATCTGTTGCTGTCCGTACTTTATTCCTTTAGAGTGACAAAGACAGCAACAGATTTATAAGCGTCTTAAAATTTAGTAACGTTTGAGTATTCGTCCATTAATAATAACATATTTCTGGCAAATAAATGAAGGAAATTGAATTATGAGCTAGTCACATTTCAGTAACAGCTCACCTCATACTCACATCACTACCTAAATAAATGTAATCTACTTCAGTAAGCCGAAGCAGATTTTTTCAAAACAATACCGTTTGTATGTCGACAGGATATTTATATCTTTATGAAGCGACAATTTAATTCCATTTCCTTGAAAACGAGTCGATCAAGAATTTAACCTGAAGTGACAGACTGAACAATTGCAATCTTCACATTTATTGTAATCGTTAACAGTTAATAGGTTTGCAGCTAATTAGGTGGTTTACTAATTAAATTGATACTCAAACTAAATTGTGGGTTATCACCTACTATAAAAGTTTATTTATCTTTGTTATCGCGTGTGTAAACTTTCACGTTTAATTGTGTATGCAAGTTTTATGTTGGGTTTTTGCCATTTCCAAACTTTATTGTTAATAAATAATAATTTAATATTCAAGCATTTATATTCGTGTTTTCATATCATTACGCTTTAATATAATTATACATCGTTTAGAGATAACTTTGTTTTTTTTTTCAACTAATAGGACTTTCTGTTCTGTGCAGATGCAAACCTAAAGGGTAATAAAAAAATCTCTGGTAGAGTAGAAGTCGGATAAAAAAAACTTAAGTCATCCATTATTAACATTACACGTTATTTCTTATCTATTTTGAGTACTGACTTACAAATTAAAAAAAAAACTTACCAAAAGAAGAGTACATTTTCTCACATTATGTTTGTCACGTCAGATTCTCGAACCTCTCCCGTGGTGTAAGTAACATCATAAAGAGTAATTCTACACCCAAAACTAAAACAGCATTTCCAATTTCTTGTATTTCAATAAAAATCTTTATCAACTTATTTTTTTTTATCGTAACGTCACGAAGCTTATAACTTACTGACCACCCGTGACGTAAGACGTAATTTATGGGTAATCCCTAATCCACATTATTGCCTAGACGTGCCATAGTATTTTATGTTCATATAGGTGAAATCGATATCGAAGCTAATTATATTAAGTTAAAATACACTCCAAACTAACTGGCCCTATCTTGTCTGTTAATATTGTCCTGATGTTGTCCAGACCAATGAGAGTTCCCTTCTTCTCACACAAATCTAGAGAAAAAAACCCTGTTTTACACGAGTTAAAAAAAAATAACGGAACGACTTCAAATTTTTTTCTCTTCATAAGAAACGGCGCAGTCGTTTTCGAGTTTTAACTTTGGACACATTTAGCGACTCATTTTAATTTATAAAGATTCTGACCTTGGCTAAAATCGTGAAAAAAATAACACAGTTCTCAGTACTAACAAACTATTCATTGTTTTATGATCAATATGGTGTCAGTCATTCACAGACGGACAGACAATGTTTAGTAAACTCAACGACGCCGACGTACGGTAAGTGAAACTTATGATTGATGAATTTTGTAGGTAACAGAGTACTGACAACCATACTGGTTTGATTGCGTTTGATTTTCTATTCAATAGAATAATAGATAAGAAAATCGAATAAAATTATATTCAGTACAATATCCGACATTACAGAATTTACATTCTATTGTGCATATAATTGCATATTTTGTGTTTCTACATACCTAATATAAGTTTTGTTAACACAGTCACACTTAGATAAGTGTGTTGGAAAGTTATTTGGAAATATAGATTGTTTTTTATTTTTTACTTTAGCTAAGTCACAAGACCTTGTTCTTGAGGAGTTCAGGAGTTTCATTATATTTCCGAAGGTCTATGCTTGTTTTTTTATAAAACTATAAGGGGCAAGGAAGTAAGTCACTCTTTCAAACAAAAGGAATTATAAATCCAAACACAATCGATGAAAGCAGTAACCGACGTACCAAAGAAATCGGTTGAAAATTAATCAAAAAGAGCCCTGCTTCTATACGGGTAAAACTTTTCGAGTTACCAATTTTGTTTTAGCGAACTAAATCTGAGACAAATATGTTTCACTACGACATGAAACCTTGGGTTATTAGACGTTATTCATCCTAGCATCCAAGTTTAATCACATTTGCAACAACACCACAAATTAAAAAGCTCTGTACATCCAAAAAAACAAAGAAAGCTTAATTAACGAATAAAGAAAGTCGTAACCAGTGTGACCAGCTGATAAATTAATCGTATCTAAATAAAGATCAGATCGTAAAAACACTCGGTCGATTACACGGTTCGATTAAATCGGATTGATTGACTTTGGTCTCGATGCAGGCCCATCACTCTAGTTTACTAATTAAATTGTCAATGGTCTTAAAATTGATGATGCATTATGATGTGTAAAAAGATTAGTTGGTCAGTGATTCTTATTAATTTTTGTTATAACCTAGTAATTAAGTAGAGTACTAGGACTTGTAAATTGAGTACGCGTTTTGGTTATAAGTCCTACCTAACTACAAAAATACTGAATATTAGCTTTTCCTCGTGGTTTCACCCACGTCTTTCAAAGTTACAATCGTTGTTAAGTTTATTTCGAAGAAAAAAAAAATGTTGAATAAAATTGATTAAATTGTTCTCAAGTTAAGGCATGACCGAGGGAAAAGGCTTGACCACAAAACTGCGGCACGAATTGTTATGATGCGATTTCCCTTCAATGCCTTTGATCCCTTAATACGCGATGCAAATCAATTTGCAAGTTCTTGCGGTGCATCGTGATTCGTGAAAGCTTGTAGTTGTTTTTTGGGTATTAACCCAAATAGGAATTATTATTAAGCTACTAGATTAATATTTTTAAGAATGCCTTTTGTCGAACAAATCAATCGAGTTGCACTGCATCGTGAAGTTGCAATACACACATATGTATATGTAGTACAAAAAAATCATAAAAAAACGAGGCCAAAAAGGCTTCTAGCTCAGCATTTGCTGCGATTTTTAAAAATCACCACTGACAATACCCCTCATTCGGGTTTCCGATTAATGAAAAAAAGTTAAGCATTAGCAAAGCATTTATTAACTTGGTATTCTTTCAGCTCCCGTAGGCTCCCTCTGCCGGTCCAACGAGCGTCTGTTAATGTGCGGCTGTCCCCGGACGTGCCGCGACCCGGCGCCGGACTGCGCCGCTGTGTGCCGACCCGGCTGCTACTGCGAGCCGGGGCAGGTCCGGAACGACGACGGCTTGTGTGTGAAGCTCGCTGATTGTCCACCTATCTGTGAGTAGAAGAACAAACGAATTATTGCTAAAGGCTGCCACACTGACTGTGCCGCCGTGTGCAACGGCAGGTCCGGAACGATGACGGCTTGTGCGTGAAGCTGGCTGATTGTCCACCTATCTGTGAGTAGAGGAACAAACGTGTTATATTTTAATTTTAGTAATTACTAACACCCCGTGCTTCGAAAATCACATAAAGCCTTTGGTCCCGACCCCCGTCAAACAGGATTTCTTAGGTCATTGGTAGAATCCAGTCCGAGGTTTTTAAACAGCAATATTGAGCAAATAAAAATTAAACTTCTTTGAGAAGTTGCATGCCGCGCCGAACCGTGCTGTTTCTCATTTCACTTAAACATTATTTAGTTCAATGCAGTAACAATGAACTACAATATGAGACCAACTCTAGCAAGAAATGCTTAGCAAGAATATGAGATATAAAACAAAGTTTATTTGAAAATCTAATTCGTACAAACCTCATAATTATGGATGACTCCTTTTAATAAAAAGATGCCTGTATTAGGAAACACTAACCAAAATACTTCCTTTCTCCCCTCAGTATCAGCCTACAAGCAAGACACATCAGAACCCCGCCCCAACCACGGCAGATGCGGCCCCAACGAGGAGTACCGGTACTGCGAGCCCTGCAACAAGACCTGTTCCAACCCCAACCCCATCTGCCCCGCCCAGTGCAGTCGGGGCTGCTTCTGTAAGGAGGGGCTGCTGAAGGATGCGGATGGAGAATGTGTTCTGCCTGAGAAGTGCTTTAAGCCTAAACGTAAGTTGTTTTCTTGCTCTTTAACGTAAAATTGAGAACATCAAAAACTGCTCCGTATTATCGTCAACTGGTAAAGTGTCCAAGATTAATACAATGGAGAAGACTGGTATACCGTCACACAAAACTTCTAAAGTGCTGCGGGTATTTCCACGTTAGATTGCAATGCTTAGCCTCTGATAAGCTAACCCTTGGGTCAGGGACAAGTCAACCACCTTTTTTTGTACAAATCTTTAAATACTATGAAGAATTATTGTGGACACTTGGACCAAACTGCTAGAGGGCTTAATCCTCAAAACGAGTCGATAGTAATATTTTCAAGTAAGGTTTTCGAACTTTCACCACTGTTTTCATAATGGATTTTAAAGTTTGTGTATTTGAATACTTTTCCCATAGTATTCTGGCCCATGCATTGGGCCGACTTTTCCTCTATTGTTTTTGCTCAGTGTAATTTGTTTGGGCCGCGGACCAGAAGAAAGTTTTACCCTAACCCGAGATAATTATACGAAGTAAATGCTTTTTATAACGCCAAGAAGAAGTGGATATATTAAATAATAGCAGTCGTATATTTGCATGTGTAAACGAAATTAAAAGTATGACAGGTGAAAGAATAATTATAATTATAACTAGTTTATGTTATCTCGAGATGCGATCGTGACTTGCTTCGGAACGGGCATTACAAGGTCAATGCAAACTCTTATTTAATTTGTTTGATTTAGAATAAAATTTTGAGTTGCAGTTTTTTTCTAATAGAAGGCCAAAAATTATATGTAAAATTATAGGTACATTTAAAAAGAGGACATTTAGGCTTGCAGTTCATTCAGTCTTTTTACCTAACTTACTTATCTGAGTTGGATGGCTCTGACATTTGGCCTACGGCATATTACGTAACAGCGAGAATTTACGCCGTAAATAAGTTCGGCGGATTAATACAAACTGTCTACGACATATACACTACGGTCTACGACACATTAACCGTTACTAAGTATAGCAAAAACTCGTAGATTAGATTAGATTAGATTAGATTATTTATTTTTGCAGAAAACACTGTTACAATGGTGTTATTAAAAAAATACATGTTTCAAGTGATTCTACCATAAGGCATGCAAAATGAAGAATCCTGATTTATATCAGAATTAAATTGACATTGATATTAATTATAACATTTGTTTTAAATATTTCAAGATATAAATTACTGGAATGTCCTTCTAAAAGATAAAATAATAAATATAGATTAAATAAATTAGATTTTTAGTAATAATAATATTTAAATTATTTCAATGTCATTCTTAGAGTTACGTTACATTATAAGATAAATAAAAATTATTCAAAGATACATGCATACTAGTGTTTAATTACTGATGTCACTGTGAGGTCTTGTTTGGGAAAAATGTCTTTTAAGTAGTCATTTAAAGTATAGTAACACTTTTTAGCTAAAAGGCTCTTTAGATTTTTTTTAAATAAGACAGAATTCATTGCCCTGATTGATTTAGGCAGATTATTGTAAATTATAGGAGCCATGCGAAACACACTTTTGTGCATTAAAGCTGTATGGGTTCGACGCACATAAAGGCGAAATGCGTCACGTTGTTGCCTATTATTGACTTCTGACGCCAGTGGAAACAGGTTTAGATTGACCTTAACAAACATTGAGACCTCATATATATATAAGCTTGGGAGAGTTAGAATGTTATGCTCCTGGAAAAACGGTTTACAGGTTTCAATTATTTGAAGTCCAAACATAGCCCTTATGCACCGTTTTTGTGCCTTAAAAACTAAATCAATATCAGTAGCATTTCCCCAAAAAATTACACCATATCGTAGAACAGAAGCAACTAGGCCATGATATGCCGTTAACAAGGTATTGATACTAGAAATCTTTTTTAATTCATGCAGCGCATATACTGATTTATTGATTTTTTTGCATAAAGTTTCAATCTGAGCTTTCCATTTTAATTTGTTATCCACGGTGAGACCAAGAAATTTTGTAGATTCCACTTCAGATACAGGTTCACCCTTATAGTTAATCTGTGGCATAGTTGCATTCACACGCTGTTTAAAGTGGATTATTTTCGTCTTTCCTATATTTGCCTTCAGATTATTAATGTCAAGCCAATTAATGATTGCATTTAAGGTACTACTTATATCCCGCTCATAGGTTGATCTGTCATTACATTTAATTGCAACGTATAATTACTTATTAGAAGTTTTCTTCCTTTATACACTCTTTTCTGGTAACCATATTAATGCAATTCAATTGTTTTATTTACAGACACCAAATACTAGCACCATTACCGTCCTGCTGCTTTCTTGCCGACGACCTTCGCACCTCTACATCTTCTACCTTCAGCTGCTGCAGTTTCTTTATTTCTTACTTATTCTTCATCAATAGCGAATAAAGTCTCTCTACTCCTTTTTTGATAGGATAGTTGACAGGCAATTTGACAAAAAAGATATTATGTAAATGTCTAATAAAAAAAAACTTTCATAACAATGATGATTGAGCATTAGATGGCCATGACCAACGACCAAGGGCGACCTGATTCAATGTCCGTGGCCATCTGAGCACAAACTGCCTTGTAGCAATGTACCCCATTGCATTGAAAATTTCGCTTGAGCATTTTGTCATTACACTTTAGGCTTGGGTTTCTTTTCTGATTTTATGAACCGTCAAGATCATGATCTGGTCATCAAAGGGTCTAGGTCGATCACTGTCAATAGGCGAGACGACGAAAAAAAAGTAATTAGTCCGACAGTTAGGTTATAAAAAACTTTGGACACGTATTTTTTCTTTTTTCTCGTAAACGAAAAATGACGACGGTACTGAGCGTTGAAGTTTCGCGTGACGTCACGATCTGATACAATTTTTGCTGAACGGTGACGTCAAAAGCCCCTACTCCAGAATTTGTTGCTCTTTATCTTTGAATTTTGTAATTTGATTTAGCAAAAAATACGTGTCCGGTATTTTTGGCCGGTCTATCAGACGGACTGAACATAATGCCATTTTTTATGTTGTCGTCATTCATATTTTATAATAGAAATTGCGGACCATATTTGACCGATTTTCGACAATGTAACCCAGCCAGACCTAAAAGTTTGGGACTTCGAATATGTGATCTCACCTGATTTAAAAGCTAAATCCTAACGTTATACATTACTTACCTCACTCATTGACATCTAGATGAGAGAGCTTAAGCCAGAAAGTCTGACGTCTGACTGACCAGTCTTACCAAGAGGTATCGTGTCGCCCAGTTACTGGGTTGTCCTGTGTTGTGGAGGTCTTACGAAGTTACTATTTAGTAATCTGTGCCTCACTTGTTTCATAAAGTAAGTACTGTATGACATTGTCTTCATTCCTTCAACATTATTTTGTAAAATTAACAATTACTGCACGTATGAAATACTTTACTGCACTTCTTAATCAAATCTTTGTTAAAATGATATCTCGGCTGTTTAATTTAATATTTATTTAATTAGTGTTAAGTTATTTATTAATAATTATAAATAAATTGTTAAATATATTATTTATTGGTTTTTTCTTTCTTTACCTATTTCTATTTATTATTTTTCTACATACACTGTTGGGATATTTTCACTTTTTGTAAACGCCTTAAAGTCAAAACGATTGACCACTAACTGCTGCTCTGGAGACGATTTCAAAATATTTAATTATTTTGGGGGTTCAAACTCCTTAAAATTTTACGAATTTGAGTTAGTGGGAATGGGAGCAGGTACATAATGGTTCTAAGATCACCCCACCAGGATATACTTCAGGGGACCCCCTGAAATAACTTCCTGGCGACCATGCTTGTCACACCACGATTTGTCCTGGATGGGAATTGAACACATGACTTCTGGCTTAGCAGTCATAACCGCTAAACCTACATAAATGGTCTTAATAAGAACGATCCATTCTACTACCTAACACGATACATAAACAGATTACATGCAATGATATAATCATTATATACATGAACTAATTAAGGCAATTACTTGCTTCTTACAACGCTAATATTGTTAATGCATAACTTGTTCTGTTTGTTTGTTTGATACCTACCTTTCTTAGCTACTGCAAAATTACTGAACCGACAGTTAAGGTGAGGCCAAACGAGCGTAATTTTATGAATCATGAGCTGAATTTCGGTTGCTTTCATAGAAAAAGTCTCGCAACGCAAAAGTGGCCTCACCCTTTCTGTGAAAGCGACCGAAATTCAGCGACTCACGACTCATAAAATTACGCTCGTTTGGCCTCACCTATAAGGTTCTAAATAAGACATAAGTACAGGCGTATCTAGGCTTATATTAGGCACGAACTACGATCATCAGATTTACAAATTGATTCATTGTAAAAAAGAAACTGTTTTATTAAGTGTATCTGTTTCTCTTAATTAAACAAGATTATTATCGAAGGACCTCAAATACCTACTTGCAAAAGTAAGCCCTAAGCGCCAATAAAGAAACATGAATCTAGTTGCGCGTTCCAAAAAGTTGATTCAACCCTGGACCAATAGACTAACTATAGGTGATTTTTTTCATAGATTTGCCTGCACACATGATTATCTAAATTCTCGCGAACAAAACCGAATGCAATAACTAGAGTGTAATAATAAGTTCCACGCCGCTAACCAACACGAACTTAATCAGTACTCTTACTCAATTAAAACTAGTTGAATAATGAAGAATATTAATTAACCTTAAAACATATTATCGATAACTTATGATTGGTTAAGCGTGCGTGAAAGAAGGCACATGATCTATAATAAATCTTATGGAGACAGAAATAGGTTAAAGCAGTAAAGCAGTGCTATATAGTGAAATGAGAATAGGCAGGCAAGCCGTACTTAATAATAATTTGGTATTCAGCTCTAATTTATCTATGTAGGTAAGTAAAATTAAATGTTATGCATCAAGTAAAAAACATCCACACATCCTACACAATTATAACATTAGTTAATAGTAGAAGTATAAAGCTCACTCGCACTTTCATATTTTTTTTTAATCTTTATAAAGAGAACTTAAAGCTAGGCCTTTGTGAGAAGACGCCTTTACATAAAATCACAGTGTATTAGCACTCACTATAATGGCTATCTGCCCTCATAAAATACTTTACGACACCAAAAAAAGAGTACGTCGTGTAATTTATGAGAGCTTTCACACATTTCAGCATAATTAATTTATTACATACGAGAACCCGGCGCCGGCAATCCGGCAGCCGCCGCAGCCGGGTATAAAAAGGAGTTTGGAGGAATAAACCTAAAATCAATTGACATACTTTTTATAGAGCCTTTGCCACACAGAAGCGTTACGCGTTCTTTTAATACAAAGACCTGTCGATAATGACACCGCGTTAACGCTTGTGTGTAGTTTTTATAATGCAATTTCCTCGTATGATCGTAGAATTGAAAATTGAAAACTGCTGTCACGTCACTTATTTACCAACTCAAATGACTATTTGTTATTTTATTTCCGCTTGCCACTAAAGCCTTTTGCAACATTTATTTTATTAGTAAGTATCTATATTTGTTTGTCATGAAAAGATAATCTAAGAAAAGTCCGCAAAAAAATAAACTTAAGAACATTTCACGTAAGTCATTTGATTCATTTACCTAGAAGGCCAAACCTCTCGTGGTTATTTAAAAGCAGTTAGGTTAAAAAATAAAGTGCTTTTGTTTAAGAAAACCTAAGCATTTCTTGCATTTGCTGGTGTCTAACTATTATTTCTTTGCCAAATACACCACACTACAGTTTAGTCAGCATGACTCTAGTCAGCAATGACCCATAACCAACATTTTTCTTCCAGTTGAACCTATCGGCGCCATGGTCCACGACTCTCAACCGTCCCACCACGACCCTTCCGTCGAGGACTGCGCCCCTGACGAGGAGTACTTCTCCTGCGGCTGGTGCGAGCCCACCTGTTCTGAGCCCTCCCCCTCTTGTCCCAACGAGGTCTGCAATAGGGGATGCCAGTGCCGCCCACCGTTGCTGAGGCAGTATAATGGGGAATGTGTGCATCCGAAGGACTGTTATCCACGTAAGTGTTTTAACTTTTAAGGTGAGAGAACCCCTATATTGTCTGCTGGTGGTCGCAGACACGATTGCTGGGTTTCATGCTGATCCGGACACCTGATATCCGGTGGTCCGGAAAACAGGTGGATCATTAAATTGGAAAATCCAAGTCCATTTCATATTATTATTTCATAACACCCCCAAAGTTTTAATTTTAATCGGATGCATGATAATGGTGCTGATTCTCTTATTACTAACTTAATGTAATTTAAGTGCATTTTTCTCTTTTCATTTCATTAAGAAAAGGACAGAAGATGGAATATTAGTTAAGTCCTGCCTGTCAAATGTAGACACTCCATAGATAATTTAGACGCGATTAAAAACTTGGCGACTAAACATTCGTTGATTTACTTCAGGCGCTATGTCTCATTTGTCAGGGTTAAACTAAAATGTATTGTCCTTTTCTTTAAGAAATAGAAAGAGAAAGATGTATTTAACTCAAAAGTTAAGTTTGTGAACAAAAGATGAAAAGAATCAGCACCATTGATCATATGCATCCAATTAAAATTATCTGTTTGATGATTAGTAATTAACATTAAACTTTGAGATAATAGTTATTACTGTGATCGACTCACCTCCTAGGTTGTTGAAAATGGATATTACTTATAGGCATTTTTAACATCCTATCAGTGGATTAGGTTATCGACTAAAGATTTGACTTATTATTATGCTCTCTAACATAACTTGTCAATATTCTATTGTGATTCTATCTCTATTCTCTAGTACCTAGCTAAATCTGTCGATGATATGTCTTATTGAATATTGAGAATAGCTGTTAAGTTCTCAATCGAAACCCATAAGAAGGCCAGAATACTACTTCATCATAATTAAGATTCCTTATCAACAAATAAACCCACTTCGAACATCCCCATTCATAACCTTAGTGTCATACTCTCGCCATAGATCTGCCGTAACATTGTTATCATGTGGGTGCGGTATTTATGTGACAAGCGTGAACTTGGCTCCATTCTGCGGACGCGCATCTATCACGCCCTTATGGCTAGTCCTGATCTTGAACTTTTGTTTTATTATCTGTATTGTTTTTGTTATTTACTTTTGTTTTGTTAATTATCTTGCAGGTTAAGTTTTCTAGGTATGTTGTTGAGTTTTGCCGTGGTGGGTTGTGGAGGTCAGTTAGATAGATAGATAGATAGATAGATAACACATTTATTCGGAGCAAAACACATGACATACACAAAATAAAAACAATATTACAAAAAAGAAAATTAAAGTGACTAAGCAGTGCGTGTCTCTGGTTTGCGCCAAATGGGTGTCCAGCTCAGCATATGTCAGGTATAGGCTCAGCATATACCTGACGCTGGTATTCTGCTGGAACCAGGTAACTCAGGGACGCCAAGAAGGCGAAAGTAAAAGGAGAAAAAAAAGATTTAAGTAACAAGATTTAAGTTAGGCAGTCACACTTCAACACTTGTCCTGCTGAATCCGGTTAGGCTGGAAGGCGACAACAAGATAGTTTTGGAAAAGGCTAGAGAGGTGATGATTGGATAGTTTAGGGCTTTCACTTTATTCTGAAGTCTACACAAATTAAATCGAATACATAAGATGGTGATGCTTTTCTGTAAAGAACACTCGAGATAGGATTTTAAGTGTGTACAGTAAATAACGATTTATATACAAAAAAAAAGACCGCAATCGCTCTCCGGCGAGAATAACGATGATTCAGTACAAATTCCTACATTTTATACCTCAATTGTTTCAGGATTACAACGAGTCGAGAAAGTTCGCGACAAAACTCATAAAATTGTTAATAAGTGGTTGGAGAGGCAACCCGTGTTTGGCACTCGTAAATTTTTATACACTTATTTTGTTGAAAACCAAATCCGAAAATTGGGGCTTTGTTTCCGGAAATATAAATCTGCTTTTGCCACTCGGGGCTTTATTTGTAGCATGATTTGGCTTGCAATAAGCTTAGAATGTAACCTTATTAGCGTCTGTTTTCTAACTTTTTAATGACGGAACCGTTTTATTTGTTAACATTTACACCAAATGGGAGATATTTTGTTTGGTATGGTTAAAAAAATACCCTTAAAATTAATTATAAAGAATTTGTTAAACTCAGGAAATCGTTATTATTGAGATTCGATATTGTAAGGTTATACTGTATTCTCTTGCCAATTTCAGCTCGAAGATTAAATTGGTCCAGTTTGAACTCAATCCGCTGTGAATGATCTGATTTTGCGAAAATTGCATTTAGTAATATCCGAGTTTGGCGCAATTCTGTAAATATTGTCAATTCAGAAAGATAGTGAGCTCTAGAACTAAACTTGAAAGCTCAGTGACCTCCCAACAAACTAATAGCTGACGAAATCTCCGCCGAAATCACGACCTAAATTATTTGTAAATAATCCCCTAAGAGTACAAAATTATTTGTAACTAATCGCCTGAAAGTACAAAATCGCTTGTTATTTTGAGCTTACAGAACTACGTACTTCGAAAAGGCGACAAAACATTTTATGCAAATAAAAAAATGTGTGACACGAAAAAGGGCTTTTAAAAATACGACCCAAAAACCTGGCGCATGCATTAAGGAGACAAGATCTCCTATTCTGTAAAATCTTGAATGTAAACGGGATGCTGCGTTGAATGGTACTTCGTCCTCGCTCAAATTAAACACGTGTCTCTATCTTGTTATTTTTCCCTTTTCGGAGGCACGCGACACTTGATTGCAAAGGTGGGAATATCTTAGGTGTTTATTACGGAAGAATGGTATGAATGTGCTTTTAGGAAATGTAGGTTACTAAATTATTTATTTAGGCGTGCTTTTTAAAATGTTGTCTTGATTTTTGGTGCGAAATATACGTGCCGTACAAATACACGTAACGTACTGACTAAGTACCTATATCTAGGACGTATAAAGTAAACTATCTGACATTATACTCCTGTGTAAGACTAATTTTCAGACTTTTAGACGTAAAATAGTACCGGGACGTAAGGCTTTACGTACTTTCTGAGGCATAAGTAATATTGAGAAATTCCTAATTGAAAGAAAACCCCTTACCCTGAACAGTCACGCTACCATGGGTCTAATAGGCCAGTACTCGGGGCCAAAACAAATTTTTGAGACATATAATTTATGCTAAAAGGACAAAAGATACATATTAGTACGTCCTGTCAAATTAGAGAGCGCCTGAAGTAAATCGACTCATATCATATAGTGGCCGCGTTTATAATCGTGTCTAAGTTGATAGAGTGATTGATTATGATTAATTTAACAGGACTAAACTATTACCACAGATTAATAAATAGTTACTACGTCTATTACCTTATTTTCTGTTCTTTTCTTAATGAAATGGAAAGAGAAAGATGCGCTGAAGTTAAATTTAGTTTATTTTGTGAACAAAGGAATCGGCACCATTAATAGTCTGTTTTATTCTTATTTGCACATTAAATTTAAACTTTCGACGACCAAGCGACAGCCGGCTGTCGGGCTGCTATTCTTTCTATTGTGTCTCGAATCATGTGTGTTTCGAAGGATAAATTAAAAGCTTGTTCCAGAACAATGCCAGGACATCAATGAAGAGTTCGTCTGTCTGTACGGCTGCGAGCTCCGCTGCGATGGCCAAGAGTGCGTGCGTCCACGATACTGCGTCTTCGGGTGCTATTGCAAGACAGGCCTCCTGCGCGACAATAATGGACTATGTGTCCTTAAGGATAAGTGCTCTAATAGCACGGAGGATGCTGCTGTTAATATGCAAAATAATAATAATATGTTGATATTGATTATTTAATTGCGGGACTTATTGAAATTGGTAGCGTTTATGTACTCGTACTTGATCTATAGTTTATGAAACTATAGGGAGGGATTCACCCCAGCCTAGCTTGGATACAAATGTTGGAAAATCCCGGCTTTTCTCTATTAAAGGCTTTTTTCTACTAAGATATGCATGTATTAAACATAATAGCCCTTCTCTTAAATCACTCTATACGCCTTATAATTGGTTGAGTAGTTTTAAATATCTAAGCATACATAGGAACAGACAGACAGAGGAAATCGACTATGTTTTATACAAAGGTTTATAATATGTAGTGATACTTACTTATAGTAAATATACAAGGTGTATTTACTACCTCTGAACTAACTCTGAAATCGCGAAAAAAATATCAGCTGTTTCTAACAAAAGTTAAACAGCCGATATTTATTTCGAGATTTCAGAGTTGGTTCCATAATAAAAGTTGTTTATTTTTATGAGTAGAATCATCTCCTAGCGGGTTGTGCAAGTCCAAAAATACACCTAGTATAGGTAATAAATGACAATGAAAATTTGATTGAGTTACATAACATGGGTAGAGTAGAGGCTATAAATAATATAGGGTGACTGATATAAATTATAGAGCGTTGTTTAAAAAATATACATAGTTATAATGAGGGTTTATTTTTTATTTTTAAGGGCACTAATTACTTGATTAGTTACATCAAGCAACAACCATGTAGGCTGAAGTGCATACTTAATGAGAGAAACACTCAATGTTTGTCAGTACCTATCTGTTAGCTCATCCAAAGACTTATATTAATAAGTAGTGCAAGTAGATAGGTATATAAATCATATAAAATAAAAGTATTGTAAGAATATTTATGCGTTTGTCGGCTAAAGTAAAAATAAAAACAATTTAATAATGTGTACTTTCTTATTTTTTCAAGATCAATACGTACCAAGGTACTTATTTGTACCTGAAACTATCCACCTCGTATGAATTTAGGGATCCATATTCAATATTTTTTTTATTTTAATATCTATAACAAATATACCTATTAAAGCAAAAGCCAAAGGTGTGTAACCTTAGACAAACTAATGTAATAAAAGCAGTATTATTACGTAAACCGACGTAAATTATTTAGAACTAAAGTTTTCTTTTGTAAGACTACTGTACTAGCATTATCGTAATTCGTAGGTTCCCGTACAGAATGTCTTATAAAATTCTTAGTAAAATAAAAATCACAAAAAAGTAATTCAAAAATCAAAAAGATTCTCTCCGGCGGGGAATCGAACCCCGGTCTCCCGCGTGACAGGCGGGGATACTTACCACTATACTACCGAAGATGTGATTGCTGTGTTAAAATAACAGACTACATTGGTGAAGTTTTTAATATTCGTTCAGAAATTTCATGGTTTTCTGTATTACCCAGAACGTTGTGAAGAATTGTTAAATACAATACAAATATCTTATCTAACCATGATATGACGTTATAATGGTTTTTGGGTTTGTTTTACGATTATTTTGTAATGTTTTGTTATTCTTTTTAACTGTGACGTTTTATTCAACTTAGTTTCTGCACGACCACTTATGTGTCACCGCCTAAGTTGTTTATAATTTCGATTAGAGATGGGTTGTAACAGGTAATACACGATATCTGTTATCACTGTTACTGTTACATAAAAATAACAGATCCAAATAACTGTTATTAAATAACAGGCTGTTATTTTTGTACGGGCGATAAATACGTATACCTTAGTCGAAAATCCATACTAATATTATAAATGGGAAAGTGTGTCTGTCTGTCTGTCTGTATGTCTGTCTGTCTCTTCTTCACGCCTAAACCACTGAACCGATTTGAGTGACCACCTATATCCACAAAATGGTCCCACACAACACTTACTTTTCTATTTATATTAGACATTTTTGATAATATATTTTATCCTAAATTAAACCAAAAGACTTATTTACTACAACCTACACTAAGTACCTAAATTAGAAAAAGAAGACCTAAACCTAAACTGTTAAACTACCTACGCTTACCTACTACTAAACTTACCTAAATAAAAACGAAAATAAACAACCTATACTAAATACCTACCAAAACTTTAAATAAATCACATAAACTAATACAACAATAAGTAAACATACATAAACCAACAATGAAATGAACACTAGACACTAAAACACCGTAAATAAACACTGAGAAACAGAGAAATCGTTCTAAAATATTTAAAATTACAATTTCACAACTTTGAGAATTTGCAAGAAGAAAAATTCAAAATTTTAAAAGTTCCAACAAATATCAGCCTTAGAACCTTCAGTTAAATGTAATCTTTACTGCTGTCAAAATAAAGTCGTAAATACTTGAAACATTTTTCAACCAATCAACCATCAACAGTCCAACCAAAGATAAAAGGGGTGTCTTGACACAATCAATGTAGTTGTCTTTGGTTGCTTGGAAAACCCAAAAACATAGTATTAAATAAATAATACGTATCTGTCAACAAATACCAAAAAGTTTAGTAAATTACTAATAATAAGAATTGATTTATAATACTTAATGGTTTGTCAAAAAATCGGGAATCTTCTACAAGTTCATTACGGGCAGAAACATGAAACGCCACGCCTTGTTAATAAGGCATGCTCATTGGCCACAATTGACCTAGTACTGCTATTTTAAAACGTTTAGCCAATGAGAATGCGTCAATCAACCATCAATAGTCCAACCAAAGATAAAAGGGGTGTCTTGACACAATCAATGTAGTTGATATTGGTCGTTTCAATAATTTGTTTCCACATACCAAAAAAATAAATCCTATTACTTATTCACTTATTTAGAACTATAATTCTATTCTATTTCACTTTTGCGTTGGCAGGCATAACACGAATAATAAAAGACCCATTTTTTAACTTCAGTCACAAATTGCCATAAAGAAAATAAAATAAATTATAGGGTTTTTTTATACTGGCAACTTTATTACAACAGGCTCCGTAACAGGTAGTACGACCTAATTTAGGAGCCACTTTTTCGAAACAATTTGTTCTTGTAAGACCACCAACTATATTTTAGGATTAATAAATACTAGGTGCTTCTCTCTTTAGCGTAGTTCAACCGCTTAAGTAAGAGTGAGAAGTAAACATATTGAAAAAAATAACAGGTAGTGTCACACACACAGTCACATGTGGTAACACGAACAGTGTGTATGTTGGGTAAAGCCACGATAACAAATAACAGCGTTTGAGGGTCTGTTATTAAAATAACAGATAAAATAAGTTGCTGGTATCAGTTGTTATTTGTTATCTATGAATATCTGTTACTTTTATCTGTTACGATAAATACGCCTCACTCCTAATTTCGATGCAATAGAGCTTGCATTCAAAAAATTAAACCTAACATTTGTAAAATAAACACAAAAATGAGTGAAAAACTAAAAGAATTGCGTGAACGGTCTCAAAAGAGGAAGAAGTTGCTAGCGCAAACCGTTAGTATTGAAGATTATTGGTGACATAACCTAAAATGTCAGAGTCAAACATAAATTCCTAAAGGTTGTGTTATTTTACTTTCAGCTTGGAGTATCGAGTGTGAGTGAGTTGAGGCATGCTTTGGGGGCTACGTTGGACGTGCCAGCAAAGAAACAGGCGGTTCCTGGCGTTGAGAGCGATGGAAGTGAAAAGCCAACAAGTAAAGAGCAACCTGGAGAATTGGTTTACAAAGATTCCTCCACTTTCTTGAAGGCAAGTACTAATGATTTATTATTTATGTGCTAAAACTGGAGTCAGGTCACCACTTTCATGAAATTTATATTTCAGATAGCAAGGGTTGGTCAGTTTCTAGTAAAATCCAAGGTTATGGGGTTGTTACCTTTGTCAAACAGCTGTCATCTTGGATAAGGGATTTAAATGGTTTTTTGACTTACCTCGTTTGCAACCTTTCAATGACTAACCGACAGCCGGCTGTCGGGCTGCTATTGTCTTTCTATTGCGTCTCAAATCACGTGTGTTCGAAGGATTAATAGAACTAGTTTAGTATGCTTGCTTTGCAAAAGGGGAAATCTGGCATGTTATATGATCACAGTTCTAACCTAAACTGATTATTTATAAAAATTGACTGTTTGTTGTATAAAGATGGTTTACTGTGATCAATCATTGTTTTTTTATTTATTTATTGATTTATTTATGAAGGTTTATAAATATTTTTTATAATTGTTCATTATGATCTAGTCAACACCAACCAGTCAAACCAAAATTGTATTTATATCACTTCTATGATATTATAACAAACCATTATCTGCAGGGCACCCAATCATCAAACCCTCACAATGACTACTGCCAGCACTTCGTAGACACTGGTCAAAGACCGCAGAACTTTATCCGAGATGTGGGGCTTGCGGACCGGTTTGAGGAGTACCCCAAGTTGAGGGAACTCATCAAACTGAAGGATGACCTGATAGCACAGACGGCCACACCGCCTATGTATTTAAAGTGTGATCTGAAGGTAAGCTAAAATTATTAGAATGGTAATTTATTATTTTCTTTTGAATCAGTGAAACTTTGTAGCTGGCAACAGCTACAGACAAGCGTAAGCTTGCATGGTTAAATTGCTGAACCACTGTGTCTCAGTATTTGAGCCATAAATATGTGGCGACATCTATCGCCGAACTCGTGAACTCTAACTGACATCCTGCATCGCGATATAAGTTATTATTGGCGACACTAGCACATGTACAAAAATTCCAACTAGAACTGTCGGACAGTTCATTCAGGCAGGCTCCGTTACCTATCAAAAATATTTCAATGTAAGCAGCATTCTGCGAATGCCAGGTGTGTTACTTACACAATCACTTGTTGGTTCTTAAAATCAAGTTGTAACAAAACAGCAATTGCTTGATGTTTTGTTACAAGTGTAAGCTCACATTTTTACCCCTTGACACACTGCTGAAACATAACCACTCGCAGAAGCCAAGAACTTCATAAAAAAGATTGTGTTACAAAGAAAATAATCATCATCATCATCATCATCAGCCGATAAATGTCCACTGCTGGACAAAGGCCTCCCCCAAAGATCTCCACATGCATCAGTCCTGCGCTACCCGCATCCAAAGGGGGCCCGGCGATCTTGATGAGATCATCAGTCCATCTTACGGGAGGCCTGCCCACACTGCGTTTACCGGTAAGCGGCCGCCACTCGAGAACCTTTCTGCCCCAACGGCCGTCAGTTCTACGAGCTAGGTTCCCCGCTCACTGCCACTTAAGTTTGGCAATTCGACGACCTATGTCGGTGGTTTTGGTTCCCCTGCGGATTTCCTCATTACTGATTCTATCACGCAGGGTAACTCCAAGCATTGCTCGCTCTATTGCCCTTTGGGTGACCTTGAGCCTGCTTATGAGGCGCACTGTAAGTGACCACGTCTCCGTTCCGTAAGTCAAGAAAATAATACTCATCCTTATTAACTCTGTCTGCAGACCTTCGACCTGAAGCAGATGAGCAACAAGTTCGACGTGATCCTGGTGGAGCCCCCGCTGGGCTCGGGCTGGCGCTGGCAGGATGTGCTCGCGTTAGACCTGCAGCAAATTGCTCAGGCTCGCTCCTTTATATTCTTGTGGTGCGGCAGCTCTGAAGGTGTGTGGTGTTTTGATCATTTTCTCCTTACCCATCAGCTTACTAGAGGGGTTAGCCCACCCTACTGAGCCAATGGCTAAAAACTCCAAATAATAATAATGTGACTTAGCATGTCCTAAGCTGTATCCAAAATGACGCCCTAAACCCTTCTGCGGGGAGCCTTAGCTCTGGGCAGGGCCTTAGATTAATTTGAGGTTACCATGTCAAAAATTCCTTGTAAAAAAATGTGTTATAATATTATTATGTTTAACTTCCTTTAAGATTATTCTCCCAGCAACCAGAGTTCAAAAATCAAAGCACCTATATATTATGATTGTACTGAGTACAAGTCAAAAAGTCTGGCAATCAGTCTATAAGTGGTATCAAAACACCTGGAAACAGCTATGGAGATCTGACAGTTAGTCACTCTATCTAAAACATTTTAAAATAACCAAATTACGAATAAACTTTCAGGTTTAGACATGGGCAGAGAATGCCTAAAAAAGTGGGGCTTTCGACGCTGCGAGGACATCTGCTGGATTAAAACCAACATTAAGAACCCAGGTCACTCCAAAAACCTGGAACACAATGCTGTGTTCCAGAGGACTAAGGAGCATTGTCTGATGGGCATCAAGGGAACTGTCAGGAGGTCTGTGGATGGAGACTTCATCCATGCCAATGTGGATATAGACCTGATCATATCTGAGGACCCTGAGTTTGGCAGCAGTGAGAAACCTATTGAGATATTTCATATCATGGAGCACTTTTGTTTGGGGAGGAGAAGGTAAGGATTAAGGAGAGCCATTTTTCTGTTTCATATTGTTATTTTTTTTGGGGAAATCATCAAATGACTGCTCCTGGGTGCGGCGGGAGGGCGTGTCAGACTTTTATTGACTAAAACCCACTCATGTTCCTTCGGTTGCCCTTTATGTTCCGGGGTCACGGTAACTAATATAAACATTTCGCAACCCCTTCTGTTTCATATTTAATCAGTATCAGGTCAGGTTTAACCATTGCAAGTCTTTTTGCTAAAGTGTGCTGTTTTTGTCAAAAAATTAAATATTTCTAGTAAACCACTTTGGAATTTTAGAATGTCAGTTACAGTACAGATACGAGAACCTGCAATTCAAATTAATCCAAAAGGTGGTTTGTGATCCAAACTCTGTTTGGTCTTTCAAAATAAACATGTTTTTTTTTTAATTACTTGTATAAATAGTAGTATCAAACATTAAAACCACAATAATCTGTACTTAATATTATAAATGCGAAAGTAACACTGTCTGTCTGTAATTACACGCCTAAACCACTGAACCGATTTGAATAAAATCTGGTACAGATATAGTCCCGGAAATCCCCCGGGAACGGGAACTATTATTACACGCGGATGAAGTCGCGGGCAAAAACTAGTATTATACAGGGTGTCCCACGGCTATGCCACATGGAGGGAAAGTAGGTACCTTAAATATTGTAGATAGAACATTTTACTGAAAGAAGACATTATTTGAATTTTGGAAACATTTTTACCTGCATTCATAGATATTTAAATAATTACATAGTTGAACCGGGAATCGAACCTGTTACTCGAGAAAATTAATCAGCCTGTAGTTTTATCCTACAGATCGAAAGGCTTCATCACAAGGATTATTTTTTGCTAAATAACATAGTGTCAAAAATAAAAGAAAGACCATGAATTTTAACATTTTAAATACAAACCTAGTAAATTTTTCAAATGCTCAAAACTAGTCCCTTCTTCTTGAATACAAAGTGATAACTTTTTATTATTTCGTTCCCTGACGATTTTTTGGTCTTGTTGTGGTGGATATTTATTTATTTAAATGATGCGTACTACTCAAGTGGGTAGATTAATTAGTAATAAGTAGTTATGATTGTCAATTTATGTCCTTACGGCAATGTAAGCTTTTAACTTTTCAGAACAAAATTTTACATCAAATGTTAAAATTCACGGTCTTCCTTTTATTTGTGACACTATGTTATTTAGCAAAAAATAATCCTTTTGATGAAACCTTTTGAAAGGTATGATAAAATTACAGGATGATTATTTTTTCTCGAGGAACAAGTTCGATTACCGGCCCAACCATTTACTTATTTAAAAATCTGTGGATGCAATTTAAATTGTTTTGAAAATTCAAATAATGTCTTCTTTCAGTAGAATGTTCTATCTACAAGATTTAAGGTACTTTCCCTCCATGTGGCATAGCCGTGGGACACCCTGTATAAGGTGACTTAATTGGTAGAAAATGCATGAAGCATTATCCTTTGTTCCCTTGTGCATAAAGTGTAAAAAAATAACATGATGATAGTTGTCTGAGTTATCAACGACCAATCATAGGCCAGAACTTCGCACGCATATATAACTGTTCTATAACTTTTTGTTCATATCTTTCTAGAATCCACCTATTCGGCCGCGACTCCACAATCCGGCCCGGCTGGGTGACCATCGGCCACGAGCTAACCAACTCTAACTTCAACGCTGAGCTCTACTCCTCCTACTTCACGGAGGGTCGCGAGAGTACGGGCTGCACAGAGAGGATAGAGGCTCTGCGGCCCAAGAGCCCCCCCAACACCAGCAAGGGGACACGCCCCAGAGGGAGAGGGGGGTTTAGAGGGAGGGGGCGGGGGAGAGGCGCGTTGTAGTCGATGGTTACTGCTGGAGTGTGTAACGTCAATACAGTGGTGTGATCTTCGTAGAAGTCGAAAAGCCCAGCTTGCACTTTCAGATCTTTACATGAGCCTGTTATACAACCATATACAAAGTGTATTTTGGTCTTTAAAAACCCGGTAGGAGATCATTCTACTCATAAAAACCAACAATTTTTGTTATCAAACCCACTTGGAAATCTCGAAAAAAATATCAGTGTTTCACACATTATGATCTGGATATTTTTTTCGTGATTTCAGAGTTGGTTCCATAAGAAAAGTTGTTTGTTTTTATGGATAGAATCATCTCCTAGCGATTTTTCAAGACCAATTATACACGTTGTATATGATTAAATTATACACGTTGTATATGATTAAATTATACACGTTGTATATGATTAAAAAGTTAACAGCTATTAGAGGAGTGTGTTTGGGTTTACCTAAATCTGCTGAGCTTGTAATTTTGGCACGCCACTGCGATATTGGTTCGAGATGATGGCGGTATCGCTGTCAAGTTTTTTGACAAAGGTGTCAGGATCAGGCAGTGCGAGGTTGAAGTCAATTGGTTGACGAATGAGATGTTATTATAATCTTTATTATATGTTGAGTTCGGCTGGTGCTACTATTAACATCTGAAAGCCAGTAGAATGTTTAAGATCTGGTCACATTCTCATCTTCTTAACTCAGGGTCAGGCAGCGTACATTTTTTTAAAATACTTAGTAAAGTTAGGCTAATAAGTGTGCACTACGGCAATCCTTGCGAGTAACAATCACTGGACATATTTTATTTTTAGTACCTTTCGTCCTTATGAATGTCGGATATCGCGGATGAGTTCGGAGCCTAAGGTTGAAAAGTAGCCGACGTCCTTCTTTGAGGTTCAAGCTTTAATTTGTGCCAAATTTCAATAAAAAAAAACTATAATTTAGTCCAACTGTAAGTTAGTAAAACCATGAAACAGAAAGAATTATTTTCGCATTTATAATTTTATTGTAGTTGATTCGCTGTTAGCGATATCATTTTGCGTTTCTAAAAATCGCAACAATTTAATGTCGTAGTGCATGCATAGCCTAAGTTTTTTTGACAGTTTGGGAATTGCTTTATTAGCTCTCTGATTGAGGTACGGCTGTTCAAGTGTTTAAGCAAATAACATCGTAGTTTGATCAGCAAAAATAATAATTGTAACTATTACTTTGGCTTAGCCATGTCCCGTCTCTTTCGTACACTCTACGTTTGGCAGTTGTGTAACAGTGACAGATATAGTGCTAAGCCAAAGTCAGTGCTTGGTAACGTCTATTTATATCGCCATCAGAGTGTAATAGAAGACAGAAGAACTATTTACGTTTCCCTCTCAACTGGAATGAAATGAATTTTACTTATTATTTTTTTGTACTAGATTAATTAATGTTAAGATTTGTATTTACTTATGATTTTGAATTGAACCAACATTGTTATTCACTGTCTGAAATATCAATTTTAAGACTTATTATGCTGCTGTCAAATGTAAGGTAAAAAGTTATTTTAAAAGCGGAACGAGAAAAAAAATTGGCAGTGTGGCCATTCCCAACTAAAATAGAATAAGTTATTTTCATTAGTTACAGTTGCATTGGCGAAACAATCCCGCCCGACCGTACTTTTCATGTACCTAAAGCCCACGATTTTATAATATTGTCGTTATAATTTGTAAATTGTTGAATCTGATTAGCCTAGTTTAGTATTCATATGCCAAGACAAAATACTCTCAGACATATCGCTTAGTAGAAGTTCATCACTGAACATGGCAAAAAATCTCTCCAGTTTTATATTTACTAAGATACAGCCAAGGCCCTTTAAAATAAATTGGACGTACCGGCGTAACCTTATCTAATCACAAGGGAGGCATGTAAAAAGATTATTTTGGTGAGCATTCAAATTGTTCCCCTCTTATTTTGCAAAGCTTGTGATAGTACTGTCACATTATAAGATTGTTGCCCGTAAAGTTATGAACCAACATATACGGCAGGGTGTTTGACTAATTATAATGTACTACGTATCTAGTTTGTAAGAATTACAATGAGTATTTTGTGTATTGTGACTTAATAAACACGTTTTTAGACATTTTGTTTTATTTTTGTGTATGCCGTGTTAGTTGTATGGGATCTGGTAGTTGCTGCAGGCGCGGGCCCCGACATTCATCGCTCTCATTTAACTGGACCCGAGGTGGCGGCGCGTAGTGTTCCCGCGCGCCCTTCTTTGATGTCGTGGGGGGAGACAAACACCTCACTCTCCTCCAGACCTGAGGCGGCCCACAGACCTGAGGAGGCCCTCAGACCTGAAGAGGATGACCCGGATTGCGGAAGTTGGATCCGTTCCCAGCGATCTTTGTCGTAGGTGGGAGAAAGGCCACCGGGAATGGTTTTAAGTCAGTAAAAGTATGACAGACCCCTTAGTCCCTCCCAAGGTGGAGGACATAATGCCAAAACCGCGCGAAACGCATTTTCGCAGAATTGGCTGTAATATTTTATATTAATTATTATACCTAGCAATATTATTCAGTGAGTACAGTTACTTATTTTCTGTTGCAAGCAGTGTTCACCTTGCGTAGTCTATTTTAACTTGAAGAGCCAGAGTACGCAAGGGAAACTTTTTTTCTCACAATCTCGTCACACTATTCCCACGTTGCGGAATGTTTATAATAGTTACCGTGACCCTGGAACATAAAAGGCAATCGAAGGAACATGAGTGGTAGTCAGCAAGAGTCTGACACGCCCTCCCGCCGCACCCAGGACGGGAGCAGTCATTGGATGATTTCCCACTCACCAAAAAAAAAAAGTATTGCAACTCCTGAAAGCCAGAATCAACAATCAAAAAGTGAAGCTGGACCAGTCCTCGAGAAGTGATAACTGTCTTTGATTCCGCAAGGAAATTAATCAGAAAGAACAGCGAAGGAGTAAGAAAAAATAAGTTTTCCACATCCCTCCATATCAAACAGGAGAGTATGAGGTAATGCTATTCTGTTACCGATAAAAGAAAGACATACTGGCTCTTTTGTGAATCAACATAAAATTAGGAAATACTGACTTCAACTTCATGTTCTCCTTCCCGCATTATTTGTAAAACGTAGCTTTTACTAGGTTGTGAAGTTTGGCGATGCAGCAGCTAGGTCGCACATTTATGGGAACGCTTCTAAAAAGGATCAACATAAGGGTTTATGTAAACAACAGAATATTCCTTTCGTAAGTATGATAAACACATTACCCTCCTTTGCGTCGCGCAGTCGGGTAAAAAGGTGGATTCACAACGACAAAACAAAATCTAGACGTCTATGTAAGCCCTTAAACATTTAAAAATAAAACAAAGTAATTATATACATCCATAAGTTTTATTTTACATTGATTGTCTTTAAATCAACTAATCTGCTTCTCAAAATAATTATAAAAAGACAAAACAAAAAAAAATAAGGTGATGAGATCTTTTTACTAAGATAAGAAATAATTTACAGTGTTATTACATTACTGTGAAACTAAGAATTTCTTAAGATTTATAAAAAAATTATATTCTTTTAGTTTCTCTATCTGCGGAGAGGGCTTTACTAGTATCTGTGAAAGTAAGAACCGATCACAAAAGCCCCCTGTGCACGCTACGACTTGTCGCATTTGCAATATATAGAACCGTTTAGGTCTTAGTTGTCGAACATAGACTTGATTAACATTATAATAAAATACTAGACTTTTAACTGTGACAGTCGTTTTTATAAACATTCGAAGAACATCTTGCTTGCTAACTAGTTTTCATACTAAAGATGCCATTCACGTTACGACTACCGCAGACATACTGAAACAACTTTACATTTTGTGATCGAGATAGAAGAAACATGCATTTGTAAATCAATTACAATCATAATCATTTTAAATAAAAATCTGTGAATATACAGATCAGATTTCGTTAGACAAAGATACGACTTGCGTTTAGTCGCAATATGAATGCTAGTTAACCAACTTTCTAACCAATAAAGCCCTTTTCGCCTCTGTATCCAATTGACGGTCATCTTTACTGAGCCTATCGAACATTGTCAAAGTCTTATTATATTAGATAATTCATTATTCTTTTTATATGTTACCATATTCATTATACAAACAAGGCATTATTCTTTCATACTTGTTGCGGTTGTAGGCGCGTTTGTAAGTCTTGTGGTAGTATTTACACTGTTACACTCGCCCGTTCAAAATGTATCGGGTTACTGTGTAACAATGTAAATATTTCCAAGTTTAAATAAAAAAGAAAAGTATTTATTTGAATTTAAATTTAGAAAAATCGAACGGTCGTTATGATGACGCGTACCCGCGCTTTTTGGTCCTTCGAGTTGGGCTCGAAGGACCAACAAGTGCATGTACGCGTGGCTCTGAAGGTATATAAAGTTACAAAATCCGTTTAGTTTCCAATCGCTGCCTACAGTCGCAACATACAGCGACATCCTTTAAGTATAATCCTCATAAGATCACATTTTTTTATAAGGCAAACAACAATCTTTAAAGCTAAACCTTTGATGAAGGGAGAGGGGAGGTCGAGCGGTCAACCGATAACGAATTTTCGTGCGAATACATTTAAAAAATTCGTACGTCTACCACTTTCCTGGAATGGGGGTAATTTTTAATACTAGAGGTGGCTGTTTATTCAAATATTTCCATTAAAAAATATTTTTTTGGAGAATAAGTTAATGACTTAGTCCACTCCGTCTATCTAAGACGGATCAAACTAACAACTCCTAAATTTGTACTTGATGATATATACGCGTATATTAACCTCCGGACGCCAAATAGATTGTAATTCGCTGCTTATATAAAATTTTAGCACAAATGTTGTAAAAAAAACAGTAATTTAGTATTTCACCATCCTTATTTACAAATCGGAAGTTAAAATGACGCATAGAAATTTCAGAATAAAAAATTACTGAGCCAAATACATATACTTAACAGATAACTAGAAATCTGAAGCGATACAATTAAAAAATTACAAACTAATTAATGAAAAAAAAAAACAAATTCATGACACTTAATAAAAACGTTTTTAAACTGGAAGCTTCATGTGACTCCGTCTTAGCCGTATTAAGAAATTAAAATAGTAATGCCTAAAAGAATCAAAAAAATATTTTTTGTCATTTCGAACTTTTGCAGCTCTGTTCGTTTCTATGACGTTATTTAACCCTATCTAGACACGATCTAACCTAACTACAGTAACCATTGCTTACGTACTATATTAAAACTTCAGCGAGTTTGTCCAAAATGCCATAATAGCTCACATTCTCTTCCAAATACCCTTGTAGGCCGTAACTACGAGATAATACACTCGGTCCACGTGATACATTCCCACTGCGCACGCGTTTCTCTCAACACTCGTCAATACCACGGGGAATATAAAACCTAGGCAATACATTTCCATTCGTTACGCGTCACTATATCAAAATTCCTCATACTCTTCACACCGATTTACTGGCATTTACGATAAACCCGTCGTCATAACAACATCGAAGTGGCTCAAATCTTTGTATGGAAGAATGATCTCAGGCTTGCGTACACGCAGTTTGCTGAAGGAGGTTCCATACTAAGGTTTGAGCCACCGGTCCGCCTACGAAGCCCTATATCACAATAACCGTGAACTCTCCTAAACGTCATAGAAACACAAACGAGTAATGGTGTTATTTCCATTCATTTATTTTAATCTTGCTTTCCGTGGCTATATGTACTTAGAAAACTTGTATAATAATATTACAATGACCCGTCATCATAATTCGTTCAGTCACTAATTTAGAAATAAGAATGAATTTGAATGCAGTTAGTGAACAGGTTTAAAAAAGCTTTTAAAATAGCAGAACGAAACTAACACCTGAATTAGACATATTTAATTTCTCTCCATTGCAAATGGACCCGCCATAGACAACGCTCAATGTGCTTTTGTCAAATTGATAAAACTTTTTAAAGGCGCTAGGTTGTGTTACAACCTACTTATTTAAAAACAGATCTCGTTTAAACACTAATGTATCGTAACAATAATATTTACAATTAAATAAAAAACATCGGCTTTTCATACAACTTTTTTAAGGTACAGATATCGTCTGTAACTCTATCTAAGAATGGAGACTTGACTTCTAGGAAGTATAAAGTTGTGGACAATTATTCTTGCAGACAAGTTCCCTCAAAATGTATTAATATTGTATTACAATACTTTCAATGACTATATTATTTGTATTAAGGTGATCTCAAAATTATTATCAACCGAGATGAGACAAAAACATCAAAATGTATAGAATTAGTTCGAAGGATCGCCTTTCGTCCACTAGAGTAAGGAGATAAGACGGAATACATGCAAAATCAATTAGATTCGGTTTCTCTAATAAAAAATTAATGTGAAAAATTGCACAACTACTGCAATAATAATTGAACCAATCACAGCAGTTTATGTGACTATTCTTCAGTCAACCAATCGCTTCACAATCCGTCACATTAAGTTTTCGTTTGAAAAACCTGACTTGAATAATTTAATGAATTAATCAGTTAGTACTTAGTTCTTGTTGGTGCACAACTTTATATGATTCCTGAAAGTAAATCTCTCCATCCGTAGTTCTAACCATTTGTTGTTATTAGTAAACATACTTCAATTGCAAAAACACAAAAAACACATTGCATATCAGCAACTCACTTCGAAATTCGAATATAACAGGCTTTGTATAACCCTTTCGATGCCTACAAACACTCCTACAAAACGGCGTTTAGTAATTGTGTAACTGTGACAAAAGTTACACAATTACTAAAGTAGGTAGTAAGTTTTCAGAAGCTCAACTTTTAGGTAAACCCTCAGAAGTATTGTTAACGTTAAAATTATTGAAATTTGGAATAGGGGTGCAGCAGATATCTAGTGTAGCTTTACATCATCATATAAGCCCCGCAAGTTGATATTGCGATTGGCGTCATCTTGGTGACGTAGTCGACGTCGCACCGTCATAGTACCGTTCGCAAGGTCAGCCAAACAAATAAATAAATAAAATCCCAAAAAAATAATATATATAAACCGTGCCTCAAAAACTGCTTCGGACCCCTATGAGGATATTTTAATGTCGAAGAAAATGCCTAGGGCATTAAGTCCGCCTTTGTACGGTGTTTATTTGTGCATAACGTTTTAATAAATAAATAAACCCATAACCATATTTTTTTTGCTATCTGTACTTTTTGCGACGGATGACGTCACGCAGCTGTTATTATGGCAAGGTTCCATCGCAATATCAACGCGCGGGGCTTATAAAACAACTTAAAGCTACGCTGAACTCCCGACAACGATGAATAAATAATTATTGTCTTATTAGTAAGTGTTAGAAGAGTCAAAATTGTTTGTAGGCATTGAATAGGATTATCAAATCATACGAACGCACAAAAATCGTGGTGTCTCTCTCGCTCTTAGCGTAGAGAACCATTCTATAAGAAGACCTAGTACTTGCAACCATTTGTACTTTTCCAAATGACCACCCTAGCTTTACGAAACAGCAGCAATGAATAATTATATTATTTAAATTCCATTTTTTTCTGTCGACAGCCTTCTTTTTGTAAACGACACGAACAAAATGGTGCAATGTATTGTTAAATAAATATGATGAATTTGTTTTATAAGGTAAAAATATTTAATGTATATTAAGTTAAAAATCTATGTTCAGATAGCGGACTAGCCGAGGGTCAAAATTTAAGGTTACTAGGCCTTCAGTTCCTTTCATAAAATTGTGTCAAGTATCAAACTTGTTTTTTGGAAGTTTTTTTTTCTACTAACAAAGTGCCTACTATAGGATTTTTACTGCACTACTCGCAAGGTTTCCAAAGAACTTTGGAGTGGTTTGGAACCCTAATATAGAAAGGAAGAACCAGATTTTCATAGAGAAATTTTGTTCATGTATTCCCTTCTATTGAATTTTTCGATGAGATTTAGTCGAACATTTAAGGTAAAAACCCCACAGTAGTCACGTGAAGCCCTACAAATTTTTACTTTTATGACGGCAGTCAGTGAGATCTTTCGATATTAAACAAAAAAAACATAAAAAACTGTCCGTCAATGGACTTAGTCGAAATGGTGGGAAAATCTGCCTCGCACTCACGGCATATTGTAGTTCTTTATCAATAAAAATACTTATAAATAAGTGAAGCTGACGCTATGGTACTTGACAAACAGACGATTTTTCTTCAATATTTCGATTTATTTTTTTCATTACATATTCAAAGAAATAAGAGCACCTAGAAATTGGTTCCTTACATTTTTTTTTTGTTAAATTTCCAAGTCGTATCAGACATTGACTAGGTACGTCTAAAATACAGCGAAATGGTGACGATTGTTGAAACGGTAACCTATGGTTTTTCAAACGAAAAATTAATATAAAATTACCTAGTGCGCTTAAGCTGCTGTGATTGGTTATTAAAAATTTAGCCAGGTGCACTCATAAATATATCAATAAAGAAATTAAGAACGTTATCTAGAACCGCATCTAAATGAAATAAATTAATCACAGAAGCTTATGCGTACTTTGTAATTTGTAACATTAATATTTCGTTCGAGTACTCTGAGCTTAGGCAATGCCTTTTTACTGTAATACCCTTGATGTAATTCTTGGTTAGAGGCGAAGATAAATGAAATAAAAAAATAATATCTATTAATTTTCGTATTTACAAAAAAAATCGTCACCATTCAACTTCACACAGATAATGAATTCTAAATACATAAATTCAACAGACAATATTATTTTCAAACTATACAAGCGAGTCACATTGCTTTTCCATCATCAATAGAGCCCTTTCCTCAACTGAACTGATATAACTAACCATCTGATTCACCGGTAATAATTTCAGTCTGATAAAAATTCGGCAGAATACACTATAAACCTCCTTGTTTTATTTTAGTCTTTGATATTTAAAAGTACAAAATGATTTTACATTGAAACACATCTATGACAATGGCCAAAGCTTATAAATAAAAAAATACCGAGAAATGTACTTATCAGTCATAAGAGTTATAACGAGAACATACCTTGTGACCATAGAATTGAATGTCGATATCTTCGACGGCTTGTTAACGGGTGAAATGAAACGATATCTCCACGTCACGTCGACGTTTTAGTCCATTCAGCACACTATTATTATCACAAAAACTTGTTTTTATATCCAAACCGTACGCTTGTCCGTGGGCACGCGGCAATGGCACAACCCGCTCATTTTTGTTAAATATCTACACATTTTAGAGACACACATAGAGCACTACTTGTTCAGTAAACGTCACTAGGATTCAGGGTTATAAGTGTTTCTGGCACCGTGTTAGAGTTCAAGCCTTTGCCAGTAGGGTGGGGGAAAGCAGGGTTTATTTATAGAAGTGTGGAGGTCACCGAGGCCACGAGCCAACCTCACAAGTATGTCGATTCACCTGAAAATGTAAGAAACCCATATAAGCCTTTGAACGATAACGGAGCCACGGACAGATTTATTATTTGTTTGAACTGTTAGGCTTTTTATTTACAAATTATTACTAATTATAGCAAATTTAAAGCAACTGCCATTTTAATATAAGCGTTAGAATAAGATTATTTTAAAAGGATCATCACATAAATTTTAGTCACAACGAAAAGCCCAAATATTCAAACAAATTATTAAAAAACATATTTTTTAAACGCCTTAAAAGTTACCATTCTTAAAAAAGGATAACAAAAAAAAACAATGGGGCGTTTAAAAAAAAATCCGTATGTGGCGTGTGTGATGCGTTCAAACTGTGCAAAGCGAGCAATGTACAGCGAATTAAATGTTAGATGGTACTATCTGGCGAAATTTGGGGTCTTGGGGTCTGTAGCCCACTTGACTGCATTCTAGACTCTCAAGTACAATTTGGCAACCACCATGCATACCCATTATAATTGAACTCAAAAAACTTTAATAAATTCGAGCTGAGTTAGCGAAAGAGTGTATACTTATCGCAGAATTGCAGGTTTCGTACTTTGAGCATGTCAAATGCACAAATTCTACCAATTAGTACATGAATGGTATCGTATGATAAAATGTGAATTCGTTCGCGATATGTACACATAACACAATCCACACAGAGGGGCAAACAGGCGAACAGGATAAACAATTTCTTTTTCTTAAGTATTACTTTGGAAGATCTTGAATTTATTGTTTATTCTGATCGTAGAAAAAGGACATAATAATGCTGTATAGTTGCATTAAAAGGTAGAAAGATTAGAACGAAACAGCACAATTATACACTTGAAGCATGCACATGAAATTAAGCACAAATTAGTTACATTTTGAACACTAATCTTTATGAAAGAGAACTTAAAAAAAAAACTCAAAGCTTATGCTTTTTCGAACAAATAATTTATGTGGCATAAAGCGTTAAGTGATTGGTTGTTGATAACTCAAGAGACCAATCACAGCAGCCTATGCTCATCGTGCAATTAGTCTCATTAATTTATCGTTCGAAAAACTGAAAGTAGAACCAACGAAACAACATATGAGATGAGTCAGTGAGTTGTCCGAGGATATTTATTTATTTATATAAAATGTACACAGTTTATTAGTGTTCAAAATACCAAAAAAAATATATACAAAAAGACAAAAACACAAGGAAAAAATATCCAGATTAGACAAGAAACATCAAAATGATAGCTTAGGTACCCAATCGTCAATAAATCGGCACATTTAGCTTTACAAAATGCCAATTATGTTCGATCAAATGCATATTTAGTTTTAGTTTTTCACGGAATAAAGTATAACACGACTTAGAGAAAAAGAAAAGTAAAATTAAACATCGATACTAAAGTCCATTCCATACTAAGCGAACACCTGAAGGTTAGGTGTAAATATGATGTGTTTTTTAAATAAAATTTCATGTCTCCATTATGCTGAGTACAATGACCCCAACTTGGCAACCATTTCTAAAGCTAAATGCCTTTATATAGACGGTCGCATACCACAAACCCACAGTGAACGAACCTACAGTAACATGACGATGCGGTGAGACACAAGCAATGGACGAAACGAAACAAAAACGAATCAAGCGGAGGTTTTTAATCTGTGAAAGCCGAGCAGTCAGTGACAAAACGTGCCATAGAGCAAAATAATAAGATGACGCAGTTTATGATAGGGAAATGAAGTGAATAAAGAAAAGATAGTTGAAAAAGATTGTTGTTAAATAAGGGCCTGAGGTTTTGAGGGTTTTCTGCCCGTGTAAACTAAATTTATGAGACTAGAAACCGTATAAACTATTGATTTATTGATGAACAAAGTAATCGCTATTAAATATAACGTAACTTATGCCTAAAGTTTGTGTCCGTCCGTCAGTCAAACGTGATGTGTCGACGAGAAAACTACGACGAATACAGTCAGGTCAATCGCAATGTTTATTTGTCTCAATATCACGATGACTATAGTCGTCGCAATATCATAGTATCTACAGACGTCGTTGTAGTATTATGACATTCATTATCGCAATATAGAGATGACACTAGTCGTTACAATATCGCAGCGGCAATAGTCATCGCAATATCATGGTGACTGCAGTCGTCGCATTTACGCGGAATCTATTGACGTCGTTGCAATTTCGTGACGTGTATTGTAGCCGTAATATAGCGGTGACTATAGTCATCAGAACAGCGCGGTATTCATTAAGATTTTTAAATATCGTGACGTATATTTACGCAGAATCTAGTCATAGTCTTAGGATTGTTACACCGGCGAGGAATATTAGTATGAATGGGAGGTAAGGCGTCACAAGCTGCGTCATGTAGAGTAAGGAGATAGTTACGTGTGCGGCGCCGGCTCGGGCGACAGCGGCCGGTAGTGGCCCACTCGCTCGCACACGCGTCCTGCGGTAGGCCATATCATAGCTCATCACCTAGCTTCTTTATTGGGGAAACTTAACCAACTTTATGGGTAAAATGAACTAAACTCTTTATAGTACAGAATAGTATTGATTTTACGATGTTCAGACATACAGATAAATAAGAATCGATGCTAATGTAAGTGCTAGTGTGCGTGTTAGTGATTTTTGCAAGTGTAAGTAAGATACAAGTCCATAAAATTGGTTAAATTTCAGTAAAATTCTTCCTACGTATCAGATTCAGAAGTTATATCAATTTCAAGATTTCAACTGTAAAATGGATGCGATTCAGAGTGAACTGAATGCTTTCGAATATATTCAAATAACTATTGACTGTCGACTTTTGCTTAAATAAAAAAAAACTGCTTTAATCATCATTACCAATGAGACTGTATTAAAACGTCCATTATCTTTGCCTTATCAAAATCAGTGCAGTGAACTCTAGAGATAGTAACACTATCTAGATTTCAATATAATATTAATGATAGCGCTAGTATAATTATAGAACCCATGTTACACACATAGTGGTTTATCGATGTCGATAAATATCTGTATGCATCCATTAGACGATTATCGATAACAAATGTCGCTTGATTGATTGAGCGAAAGGTTGATTTGATTTATCTGACTTTTGCATCACGTAAGTAGTCGCACTTATATAATTATTGAAAAGTAAAAGTACGTTTTATCGGCAGAATACCTTTGGCTATTTCCAAATGACATTGAACTTTACTTCCACAACATTAAAAGCTAAATTCCTATATTTATCGACATCGCACCACTAATTAATGTGTTAGCCATCACCCACACTAACAGGGAACACGGTTCCTCGTATTCTAAAACGACACTTAACTTTTAAACATGCATAAATGTATTTATGTCTCCATAAAACACTTAAAAGTGACAGAGATAGCATGAGAGTTAACATGGCTGTCAAAAGTTAAGTTTCATTAGAGAATTTGGCCGGTAGTGACCTTCCTACTTCGCTATAAACTCCGCTATTTATAGACACGTTTAGTTGGAATTTTCTACAAGCACCAGATTTTTACTGACAACGTACGAATAAAGACCCCTCCGACAGATCTAAACGTTATTCTACTAGAAGAATGTATTAATTACTTTACAACTAACGTTATTTTGTTTAATTAGTGCCAGTACTTCTGAGTAATTGTTTGTTTTTGTGAAATATTTGTATATTTATTTCGTTTTTGCTACTATTATGAATTAGTCTTCTTCGATTTTCGGTAGACTTGGCGTTCACCCTAGTAATGAGCTTATATTTAATAAACTTCGTTATTTTTTAAATATAAATGAACATTATTTCATTGTACTGGCACTAAAAGACTTGAAGAAATTCGTTATCGGTATAAGAGATCAGCGCACGGGACGTCTGCTCACCTCCCCGTTTAAAGGTATACTAAATCTGTTTAGTTAATATAAACGTTATTTATTTTATAAACTATGAAACCATTTATCACTAACTTAGTGTTTGTGCAATGTGTGATCGGATTCGAAAATTATGGTCTGTAAGTGTGGAATAATAAACCTAATTTACACGGTAAAATATTGAAACCCAAGATTAATGTCATGCTTAAGACATTCAAGCATTGGGTTTGTTTCTCATTTTTTATTATCATACAAAATTGAGACACCCATAGGCATAGCACAAACGTAGACACTTTTGTGTCTTGTGTCAGATACAAGCTACCGATGAATATTTTATTTCTATAGAATCAGTATGAAATCATCAACTCTCTGCGCATACGTTTACATTTTTTGTGTCCAGTTGCTTCCACTTAACACCATACTAATGACAATCAAAAGGTGTTCGGTGTCCGACACAAGACACAAAAGTGTCTACGTTTGCGCAGCGCCTTAGTCAAAACTTGGTCCAGAAATGAGCAATTGAGCCGAAAATTGTTTCTTAGAACTTACTCTCTTAAAGATTGGCGTAAAAGTTCTTTGTCTAGGCCTTTTCATAATGTATGATTATCGACTATATACACACGTTTTATGAAGTATTTGTCCAATCACCACATTGCAAAAAACACATCGATAAATCGCGGTGGACGCTCTGCGCACACATCCTATATCAACAAGTCTTAGTACCGCAAACGCGATTATCACTTCAACCACACAAGTCTAAGAGCGAAACGCTTTTGAGTTCTTCTAACTTTTATTTAGCACATACCTACTAACAATAGTACAAAATCCGACTTTATTCACGAGACTTACGACTTAGTCTTCTGTATGAGAAAACTGACTAAATTGTATTTAAACTGTCCAGTATTAAAAAGTTCTGAATCAATAAAGTACCGTTTACTTTGCGTACAAAACCGCGGACGAGTTAGAGGACAATAGCGAAAATCACTGATTCTGATTCACTCAATAACTAAGAGCGTCTTTAAACCGCGGGCGAGTTACTCTATACCCAACACTTTGAACGTTCCGTTTCACTACGACCACGACAGACTGTAAGCGCGGCGTATTTTAAACGCGCAGACGACACCTCTCTAGATACTTTTGGTCTTTAATAATAATATTTATTTGCCAAAAAACACGGTATTAAAAGATGTTAAAATACAAAATAAGTCCAAACATGTTTTGCTTAATATTAATGCATTGAATTGATTGAGCTTTGTATTGATAAGAGGTTCTATTTTTTCTGAAGCGAATTCTCAAATCATCTGCGCGTTCAAAACACGCTCACACCATTTCCGTACCGCACTCCCGCAAAATCCACGTTTAAACCGAACTACGTGTTGTCCGTATCACTAGTTCTCCCTATCGTTCCTGCGCGTATTGGCGACGAAGTGTGGGCTGAAGCCGCGCCAGTGTACGACGACTGTAAGCGTGACTTATTTTACACGCGCAGACGACGAGCGTTTTCGTCACCATAGTCGCTTTTTGCCTCTGTATTAATTGTACAAATAGGTTCTTCCTTTGAAGCAAAGTCTCAGCATCTGCGCGTTCAACGCTCACACCATTTCCGTACCGCACTCCCGCGTTCACATTAAACCGAACTACGTCTTGTCCACTAAACTTCGTCCCATATCGGGACTATGGGCAATCCCACTTCGTAGTTCTCCCTATCGTTCCTGCGCGTACTGACGTCGTCCGTATCACTAGTTCTGCCTATGGTTCCCTCTTGTGCTGACGAGGTGTGTGGTGTAGGCGCGCCAGTGTCGCTCACCCGAGTCCCAGTGCGCGTCGGGCGACTCGTCGGGCTCGCTGCAGCACGACGAGGAGGACGACACGGGCGGCGACGAGCGCTGCGGGTGGCCGCTGAACGTGGACGACGATGGCATCTTCTGCACTATTAGCTCCACCTGCAACGTCAATATACTTTACATCTCTCATGTTCGGTAAGTAGGTCCTTATTACCCCCAAATGGGGCTTGTAGGTAACCAATTAGCGCTCTAGGGTATTAATGTAGCTAGAAACGCCCTAGGGCGGTAAGTAATTAAAAAAAAAACTCTTAACTCTTTCAAAAAGTTCGCGTACATCTAACCATCATGCTGGCAATGGACACCATGCATTCAGCCTAATAACAAAAGAGGTCGCTTCGCTATTCAGCCTTGTCTTCGTATGAGTATAATAGTCATCAATTTTAAATATCGAACGACGAAGTTCAATATCGTTCTTGAAAAAAATAATTATAAAACAAAGATGAAAAAAGGCGGGAAACACTTTTACTTTAAATATTGTTTGCTTTTGGGTTTTTTTTTATAATTACGTGCTATTTAAGGAAAAAATCATACGTTCTGCAAGTGATGAAGATATAAGCTGCACTCCCGATTCAATGAAAATGGAAGCTGAAGCAGCAATTAGCAATATTTTGCCTAACTAATAAAATGTTTTATTTTTGTAATGCCGGTTTTTTTATACTTACCTCACAATCGAGATGTAAAGCAGAGTAGTTAGCTCGGGTGTAAGCATCAATTGCACCCTCGAACTATAGGCGCCCTCGCTACGCTCGTGCGCCTAAATATCTCAGGCTGCAATTGATCCCTTACAGCCCTTGGCTACTAATCTACTATTACATCCCACCTATTCGAAAAAGACGACTTTGTTCCCCTTTGAGTACACCCAAAGTTGGTGTTTTCTATAAAAAAACTTTCAGCGGGCAATAATGACGCTCCAAATTCAAAAAGTGCGCCTAAAAGTAACTTTTACATCTCTCAAATTCGGACCTTATTACCCCCAAATGGGGCTTGTAGGTAACCAATTAGCGCTCTAGGGTAATAATGTAGCTAGAAAAGCCCTAGGGCGGTAAGTAATTAAAAAAAAATCTCTTCACTCTTTCAAAAAGTTCGTCAATATCTCGGGCTGCAATTGATGCCTTACAGCCCTTGGCTACTAATCTACTATTGTTACATCCACAGAATCCACACTAATATCATAATGGGAAAGAGATACGAAACAATATTTTGGAATGGAAAACTAGAGTCACTTTTGTTTTGTAATGACGTTGACGTGGCAAACGCTAGTATTTAAGGCTTCGTTCACACGGCATTGTCCTGCACGTTTTTCTGCAGTATACGTCTTAACGTATGAATAGTGACCATACAACGTTCATAGATCCATTCACACGACGATAGTACTGCAAAAAAACGTGTACCGCTTATACGTTTAAACGCATACTCAACGGACTTGTCAAGCAAATCGAATGAACTTTGACGTATTCGGTTCGCAGTGGCATATGGTACGCCTTTGTCTCCTTCACACGATACAATGTCATACGTTTTTTATACAATAGAAACCGAAGATGCGCTTAGTATCTGAGCGTGTTTGGAGGGGTGTGTGGAGGGGTATATGTTTTATGTTTGATTTGGTTTGATATACAAAATGGTTGAGGAATTCTCTATAGACTACTATTAAATTCTTTCTCTCTCTAACTATTATATTCTTTAGTGGAACAAAATCCCGTTTTAGAGATAAACCTTTGGAACTTTATAAAAATCGCGTCGCAACTCAAGCAGCTTGGAAGGGAATCATGGTAATAATTTATCCTAATTTTGAAACAATCCCTTTAGTGAATCCTTCAGTGACGTCTACTCACTGTGACAACTGTGTGGAAACTGCGGCTAATCGTTTTTACACGAATGAAAATTTACCATGTGAACACCCGGTTTACTATACGTTAAAAAAACGATTACAAAAAAACGTGCAGGACAATGCCGTGTGAACGAAGCCTGAGTGTATGATCATGGCGGTTGGCATTACTGTCCTGGTTGTGGTGCACTGTTGGATCATTCGGTTTCCTTCAATGATTGAGCTAATTGGTGCTGATACCACGCGTCATGTGGATGGTGCACAGACCATATCAATTCAGACTAGTAATCTCTTAACTATAATAACTTTTAACTTCATTTTCTTTTAATTTCACTTTACCTCCAGAAATAGAAAAAAAAAGGTTAAATACGATGTTCCATAATTATGTGATAGTCGGATTTACGTAGAATAACCTAGGCTAAAACCATTGCGCTGGTTCCCAAAGAGGAGCAGTAACCAAAGAAGTTTCTTTCTGTTTTGCAGCCACCTGGTCACAAGATATGTGAGGGTTTACCTTGAAGTCTGGGCTGTAGTGTTTATGCTGTTTGTCCTTGTGCGCCTCGTCCAACTGCCACTTGTTCAGCGTTATCTTGAACGCCTCCAGGTTCGGACCTGCAATGGTTGAACAATTTTATGATTATTGAGTTACAATGAAGTAAACCGGAGGAAAGATTACATTAGCCTTGGTAGTAAGCCAAATAAAGACCATACAAAGATTAATATACTTAAAATGTGACAGAGAATACCTACTCAGCCAAACTGTTGTTTCAAAGCACGACTTGACTTCATTTCAGTGTCAAGACGTGCTATGGTGAATGATGAGGTTCTTTTTTCAGTTAAGCGAGTTATGCGAACGTAATAGAATGGATTAGCATACATATGGACGTTTTGACGTGACAACGTCTTAAATTAGGTTGCGGCTGGGAGTCACTTATGAAAAAGTGTAACGCTCGGTAACGTTACGATGAGTCACCGAACGAGAGAGAGGCCCGCCGAATGCCTTGCGTCTCTCTCCCACTCAACTATGATCGGTAAAAGACGTTGTCACGTAAAATCTTCGCCCGTAAAACCGACTTTACAGGCAACCATTTTTTTGTGAGTGGTGCGTTTTTTTTGGCAATTTTAGTACTGGCCATAATGATAACTGCATTGTTTTTTATAAGGTCTGGACATAAAACATCACGTTGAATATGTTTACACCAAAAGCTCAGCAAGTTTGTATACTAACTGTCATCCAACGCCGGCACCCTCTCAGCCCCGACCCCGGCGGCGACGAAGAAGGTGTTGAACCAGAAGTGGAAGAGCTTCTCCTTGCGCATCTTCATCTTGGGCTTGTTGTACACGTCGACGCGCACGTCGCCGCACAGCGGCGTGCAGTGCGTCAGGTGCACGCGCACGCAGCGCTCGTCCTTGCGCACCTCGTGGCAGCCCGACGGCGTCTGCGACACATGTTGCGGAAATGACGTAAGATACGTTGTACAACCATCTTGTTTATATACTAGAAATTACCCTTGCTGAGGTAAATAGACGACAGCATTACAAAAATGGCATTCTGTTTAGTCCGTCTGATGGATCGACCGAAAATACGGGACACGTATTTTTTTGCTTGATCAAATTAATAAAAAAAATACAAAGATAAAGAGCAACAAAGTTCCGGAGTGGGAATCTTTTGACCGCACCGTCCTGCAAAATTTGTATCAGATCGTGACGTCATGCGCAAATTCAACGCACTGTATCGTCTTCATTCTTCGTTTACGAGAAAAAAGAAAAAATACGTGTCCAAAATTTTTTGATAATCTATCTGACGGACTGATTACTTTTTTTTGTCGTTGCGCCTCTACATTATCCCTGAGTAACATAGGCTATATAACATCACGCTATGACCAAAAAGAGCAGAGCAGTTGACCAGAAACCAGTCATTACGAGGGTGAAGCCGCGTGGAACAGCTGGTACTAAATAATCCAGTATAGTGTGGTACCTTGAAGGAAGGCTTGGCCTGCGACACAGTGAGCTCGGGCGTGCAGGTCCCGCCGTTGAGCATGGGCGGCGGCGACATGACGAGCTCGCGGATGTGCACCTTGGTGGCCGAGTACTGCAGCCCCATGCTGATCATCGCCGCGTAGTACTCCACGTAGCGGCGCTGCGACGGGATCGTTACTCCTGGAATATTAGAGGACGGAGTTAGAGCGCGTTTTTAAAACGGACCGTTTGTTGAGTTGAGCGGCTGCAGAGGATTCAAAAAGTAGTCGATTAGGTTGCTAGCTTGTGACGGCATAAAGTGACATTGCCATACTAAATCTATTGGAAAATTGCGTTTTGACAGCTCATAAAAAGTACGTCAATTGATAATGGTGGAAACTACCGTATTGTTTACATGTCGTAGCGACGCTGGGACGGGATCGTTACACCTGGAATGTGGGAGCACGGAGTAAAGGTTAAAGCTCATTACAGCCACCCGGCACCCACTCCGCACCGACTCGCCTCCCGCGGCTAGTCTTCTTTATATGGATTTGTATGGGCATGCATTTCTAAAATTGATATTTTCAATATCTACCTATTTCAACAAAAATATTCCACAATAAGTATGACCAAAGAAATAGAACTATTTCGTCGGTAATTCCCTTTTGATGTAGAAATTGTTTTACAAAATCTCCAATACTATCTCCATTGAGATATATACGTGTTATCTTTGGTTTATGTAAAACGATTCGTCAATGCGTCGATGCAACTTTAGCGTCTGATCTAATTGCATACGAAACGGAGATCATAATCGCATAACATCGGAAGTGTTTTGACATCTGGACGTAAGATTCCTTTGTATGCCAGTTTTTCTGAGAAATTCAATATCAAATGACACAATAAACAAACACAATGCAAAACCGGAATCTCAAATAAGAAATACCTAGTCATTTTCTCAAGTACCTATGCTCGAAAATTCGTTTCGATATTTATGGAGATTTTACCTACGTCACCTACGTGGATAAAAGTCGTTTTCTCAGCCGTTGCAGTACCTCTAATCCTACGAACACACGTGATTTGAGACACAATTGAAAGTCAATGGCAGCCCGACAGCCGGCTGTCGCCGGGTCGTCGAAAGGTAAAATGGCAAGCGACATCACGGCAGACACACTACACAGGTGGAGAAAGCAGGATGATGGTGACTTCTTCTACAAAGACTGGTCAAAAATAGCCCTAAATAGAGAAAGAGTACAACAATTGAAGACATGAGTGGATGAAGGTGATATGTCGCATTTTCGGATTTTCGCTGTTCTATGGATGGATGATGGTGTTATGTGCATACAAACAATTTTAAACCTTAAAACAACCGTGATTCTGGCTATTTTAGAAGTTTACTACTTGATGAAGGTGTCATGTACACATTTTTGTTATATTAATATTGGATGAAAGTAGTATGTGTACTTAACACTTTTAAAAAAGCCAAAAAAGTTAAAAGTTTACTTTTCTACAGTGGATGAAGGAGGTATGTTGACATCGCAGCGCACTTTCAGTGAATGAAGGTGTTATGTGCTGCACATGTCACTTTCATTCACAAAACGGCGTCACTCATCTTCTCACAAGTAATAATTTTAGGTCGTATAACTAAAACTTTGGACGAAAATCAGCCACGGGAGCAAGCTGGATTTAGGGTAGGATACTAAACACTGGACCATATACACGCCGTGAGACAAATATTTGAGAAGAGAAATTAAGTTTGTTGTATGGGAGCCCCCCTTTAATATTTACTTTATTGTTATTATTAAGTTATTTATTGGTAAAAAATTATCCGACTTACGGGTCTCTGACGACATAATACTATTTGCAGAAACAAAAGAAGTAAGAACATCTACAAAATATGCTTATATAGAAAAAGAGAGCCGCATAGTAGGTCTAACAGTAGAACACCTCCAAAACTAAAGCACTAACCAATACGATAGAAGACCCCATTAGTATTAAGGACGAACCAATCGAGTATGTGACAGAATGCACCTATCTGGGCCAACAAATCTCTCATACCGGAATAATGACAAAGGAAATAGATCCTCACCTATGGTTGCCAAACCTGGGCTCTCACGAAAGCGCAAAACAAAAAGCTGGAAACTTGTTAGTCAGCAATGGAGAGAAGCGTGCTCAATATACGGAAAAAATATGGAACAAAACTATCAGAAAACGCACAAAAATAGAAAGCGTAACAACCAGAATCCGAAAACTTAAGTGGCAATGGACAGGTCATACAATAAGAGGCACGGAAAAGGAACAGAACATAGTGTTCTGGTATCCTACAGGAAAAGAAAACGAGGCAGACAGTTTAAAAGGTGGGATGACGAATTAAAGGCAATAGCAGGAAAAACATGGACAAGAAAAGCAATAAATAGAACCGAATGGAAAGAGGTTGAAGAGGCTTTTGCCAAAGCTGGGCAAACAGACGAAACTGTCAGTGTCAATAACTCAACACAGTTTAAACATTTTTTGATAAACTGTTTTTTGTCTCAATAAAGGCTTATATTATTATTCCATTTATTCGATTAAAATACGGACAAATTAATAAAAATAACAAAATATTAAATTGTAGCCCACCGGCATCGGGAACAGGGTCCAAGCTACCGATGGTCAGGGCTCCAGAGAGAGAAACCTCCGGACAATACGCGCCGTGTCCAGGAGTACCGCTTTCTGCACCAGACCCGCCTTGATCTAGCTGCCTAGCGAGAGCCTCCTCAGATGTTGGTCGAGGCTCTTTACTATTATGCCATTGGCCGTCACGACTATCGGCACAATGACTCTAAATCCACATCCCACATGTCGACAACCTCGCGAGCCAAATCAAGATACTTTGGTTGCTTATCTTTTTCGGCTTTCACGAGGTTCTCGTCATGCGGGACAGCAATATCAACAATCATTGTGCGATGTCAGGTTTGTTAGCAACAACAGTCCTGTCAGTAATGATAGATCGATCCCATACAATCTGACATGATCATTCTCAAGAACTGGGTTGGGCACATACCTATAGTACGGTACTTCTGCTTCCACAAGATTGTATTTCAAAGAAAGTTGTTGATGAATAAAAAAAATATTATTATTTTTATATAAATGTTTCCATATCTCGGGATCCAGGGGTCCCGGACTTTTGGAAGGCGTTGAGGGGTCGACACCAATTCGCAGAGGCCCCTTGAGCAAAACTTTTGCCTTGAGAAATGGAACTCGAACCGACGATTATCCCTATATGCACTATGTAAGTGCACCTAAGGACAACCCCCGGTTGGTGTTGGACTATAGCAAAACTAGGCACCTAAAAAAATTTTGGATTATGAATAAAGAAAGGGGCCAAGTTAATCCAACTTTTGAGATGGCGTGAATGGAAAATATGGTACTGCCTCGATTGAAAAAAAAAGCTAACATTAAGGACCAATTAAAATTTGTTAAACAGGAATATCGATATTATTATGAGTCCATTCTTCGAGAAAAATAAATCGTTGTATAATTTTTTTTTTTAAGTCTTTATGTAACTTGTCTCCTTCAGACTTAATTTTCTCGAATTGTGTAAATTTTGTTTGCGGAAGAAGGAGTTATGTTCAGTTTTTTTTTAAAAAAAGTACTAAAATATATTTAAATTCTTCAATTTCTTTCAGATTTTTGAAATATGAAACGGTTGGAACCGCCAGACTCCTTTATTGAAGGAAAACACTTAAAGCATTTTGAAATATCTTAAAATGTTCCTGCATAACTTTGAACTCCATTTTCTCGAAATTAGAATTTTGTGACATATCACCTTCATCCACTCATGTCTTCAATTCTCCTTTAACTGTTTCTCTGCAACTCCTGAAAATAGCGACCAACATAAAAGCCAGCCAATCCAGCTGGACGCGTCCCGAAGAACCGTCAACTGTCTTGAATTCCAGTTCTAAAAGACAGTTAGTCTTGAAACTCGCAACGAAATTAATCAGAAAAGAACAACGGACGGAAAAACCTTATAAATCGTTCAGCAAAAAAATTTAAAGTATGTTATAATGAAAGTTTCTTGGTAAGTAACGTAATCTTTATTTTATAGAGTTCATCTTGGACATAACAGACATCAATTAATAAATATACTGAGACAACTCACACACGGTCATCTGATCCCAAGTTAAGCTCTGCTAAGAGCTTGTGTTATGGTAACCAGACAACTGATATACATACTTATATAATTTATAAATACATACATATTATAGATAAATGACACAATCAATGTTGGAAAACATCATGAAACTTGGACTTTCAATGAATATCAGTCGAAAATTACTAAGCCTCCTTTTAACCATAAGGAAGTGTGGTGATCAATGCTGTGCCTTTGTAAGAGAAGAGGCCTTTGCAGTGGGACAGTAACAGGCTGGTATTATTACATTTGCAATTGCAGATAATTTAGAAACTAACAACACCCAAAAAACTAATTCATCAACAATTCTAACCAAAATGCACCTGCATTGCTATAAATATCTGTGATAGATAGCAACGTCAGACGGTCGGCAATCGATACACGCGCTGTATAGGTACAAATTACACCAATAATATAGTGTCATTTGCATAGAAAATGTGCGACGCGGCAACTGCTGTCATTACTTCCAAGCTATTGACGAGATATGACACGTGTGGCTTTGTGAAAGAGAGGTGGGACTTAGCACGTGCTTTAGCTAAGAACTATTGTTGTTACTGTAAATTAACAAATTTTGGACACGTATTTTTTCTTTTTTCTCTTAAACGAAAAATACAGTCATATATTTTTTCATAGACGAAGATACAGTGCATTGAAGTTGCGCGTGACGTCACAATCTGATACAATTTTTGCAGCACGGTGACGTCAAAAGCCCCCACTCCGGTACTTTGTAGCTTTTTATCTTTGTATTTTTTTATTATTTTGATCAAACAAAAAATACGTGTCCCGTATTTTTGGCCGATCTACAAGACGGACTAAACAGAATGCCATTTTTTATGCTGTCGTCGTCATCCCTATTGTTGTTACTGTCGCACAATTATCGTTATCTAAGTTGTCCAAATTAGGTGCGATGCTGTCGGTTGGTCGTCAAAAGGTTAATCTGGGCCTAGACGGAATTCTAGTTCACTTTTTGAACTCGAAATTTTTTTACACAATAATTGGAAATGATAGGTATTTCTTTCGACTTTTGATTGAGTTTATAATAATTATTATGATAGAGCCGAAGAGATTTTTATGTGTTTTTAACCGCGCTAATCTCTAAAACTACCGGTTGGATTCGAAAAAATAATTTTATTATGATAGCCATATTTATTGAGGCTATTTAACATGCTACGACGTAAGCCGAGAGAAAAACGCAAGCAAAACCGCGGAAGACAACTACACCTTTTAAACAATAAAAACACAAGTAAAATAAAATAATTAGACTCTTTTTTAAACTCGGAAGTAACCACTGAACTCTTCTACAAAACGTTTATAAAAAATGCATTCCTGGATCCTCCGAGCTCAAAACGAAAAAAAAAAACTGTAGGTGATGTTACAAAATACCTTTTTCGTCGTGGGTTCTCTTCGTGCCGTAGAACTTGAGAGCTTCATCCGCGGACGCCTTCTGTCGGCTATACAGTAGGTAGCAACACACCATTGTGCCTGTAACATAAAAACATCATACTTTATATACAACCCAACTTTTGTAAAGAAAATCCTTTAGAGTCAGGAACTTTCTTTCCTTTTGATCGAGATGTGGGCGGTACTGAGAATGTTGACTTTTACCTGAATGTATATTTATGTATATGTAATGTTGCAAATAGATTCCAATCCTACAGCTAAAATAAAATAATAATAGCATTGTTCATATGTAAATCTAAATACATTGTGTCTGAACTGCGTTAGATAACATCAGGCTGACACAAAAAGCCATTCCGAAACTTGCATGAACATTATCATTTCCTCTAAATAATATGTCGATGGAAAATCGAATTGGTCCAAATAACCGAGGATTGTGGCCCAAACACGGCTCATTTCACGTCCACGCAGCAATCCTACACTTTTTATATCCCTTCGGGGCTGGCCACAAAAAAGGAGGCGGTTTCAAAAGGACCTTTTTTTAAATTTACGACTTCGGCGTGAAAGCCGGTACGGTGGTAATACGACCAATTATGGCGTGTAAAGAAATTTCGCAATTACGCCTTTGAGGTTTCGTCTCATTTTTGTTCGTGCAACAATGCCGGGGCCCTGCCATCCGTTTCTATAGGCAATAACGCGCCACGTGTAATTTGTTGCTTTAACCTTTGTTACCGAAAACGTTCTGGGACCTATTATGCTAACTTTTATCTGTCTGGAATGATATTAGTACGTAATAATTTATTCTTTTGATATTTTAATGCGCGATGTAGCGATACATATTAACAAATGCACGCAAAAAGGTCACGTTTCGACGAATAATGGAGTCGTTGTGATGCTAAAATTGGATAGCAACCCCTTTGGATTTGCTTGCAAGTTTGTTGCGAGAGTGAAGAAAGTGTCAACTTAATGTGGGGATCCGCTGCGGGGCTCCTTTGTCGGTGTTCAGTGGCCAATATTATTTGAAATTGCACAACAAAACGGACTTTTACTTAGTTTATTAAAAAAAAAGGCCTCACGTGAGAGAACACCTGGTCCTTAAACTTTCTTTGCTTTGTTGACTTATTTAGAAAGGAAAACTTTTGAAGGCTGTTAAAGCTTTGGCAAGTTTAATAAAAGCAAATTACCTGTCCGCCCCTTGCCAGCTTTACAGTGCACAGCGGCGACATTCTTGGAGTCAGCTGACAGCCAGTTGTGGACGTCTTCGCAGAATGGCTGGATCAGCTCAATGTTCGGTGGCGTGTGGTCTTCTAACGCGTATCTCGCCACCTGAAATTGGAGACAAAGATTTAAGTTTAATACGAGTATCTATCTATCTCTGATAGTAAAACTTTGTTTGGGCAGATTACCAACCCAATAATAATAATTATTCTTTCTAATAAGTATGCCGAATGTATAACTGTCTAGCAATAACAGTTACTGTACCAAAACATCAATAATCCAAAATAAATAATTTAAAAATAGGGAAATTCAGTTGTGGGCAGGACCGTTTTCTTATTTTTGTGGATGACATTGACCGAATAAACCATACTGGAGCTATTGCCTTAAACCATAACTAGGTTGAAATTAATAGACCAGGTATCTCCCCAATTGAGGAGTGATCCGAAAAGGCAACCATTTTTCACTAAAACCTCTATTAATCTGCTAATAATTTCGTTAGTATCCTCACGGCTCTCCGATAACGCGATCTGCTAAAGGCTGATGATTTTGAAGGTCTTTCTGATATTGTAGTTGCTTCTCCTGATGACCTCTAAATCTGAAGACGGCGATGAATGTAGAAGGCGGTTGAACTGGGTGTTGAGGAGACAAGCTTCACCTATATTCAGCATTGGACGATATCGTCGCTGGTGGTAAAAAAAAACATAATTGCATCCGGTGCCTATTTTTCGACCCGTCGTAGATGAAGGGAAAATTAATTGTAGCAGTTTTACGGGCTGGCAACCTGTCACTAGGTAACAGAGCTTATTATAAACTGGGAAGTAGATTTTTTTCTACTACACGTATTCTGCCAAATAGTATACATTTGGACTAAGAACACAATTCTTTGAAGCATTTTCGTTGAACTTAAAAGCGAGGACGCGTGGTGTACGAAATTTCGCTTCTCATTTCACAAACTGTTTCTTTTTTTGTACAAAGAATTTGAATTATTTCAGAACTTTGGACACTTTATTAATGTTGTGGTGCTTTAGCTTGTCATATGGGAAGCGTGCTTGGAACGCCTCCAAAATTTCAAATAATCTGCATGCAATGAATTTTTATTTATTGTCGGAGTAACCTGCACTGATATAATTTTAAAGAAGGGCTATTTGGAGAGATGTTTGTAAATTGACAAGCTTTTGCCCGCGACTTTGTCTGGAATAATGTCGAAATTCACAGATTAGGTCGTGGATTATAAAGTAGCATATTATGTCTTTGCCTAGATCCCAAGCTACCTATTTATTAAATTTAATTACAACCGATTCAGTGGTTCGGCCGTGATGATGTAACAAACCAACAGGCAGAAATAATTTCGCATTTATAATATTAGTGTTGATTCATAAAGATTAGGCACGTTATCTTGGCAAATAGGCAATTATTGGTTATTTACTATCCTCGTGAAAGTAAATATTTCTCTTCATCACTAATGTGACTCAAAATACATTTTACACGACGTCTTACGAGCTTAATTCTTAACTAGATACGACTTTATTCTCTTGAGACAAGTCCTGGTTTCAGACTAACGCCGAAAACTTTTAGGACAAGAGAATTTTAGGTTACTAACCTTTAAAATAATATTTAATTAGTTTACGTACTTCATCGTAATTGTAAGTGACGCCATGCCTCTAAAATTAAGGGCACTATTACATAAATTGATCTATGATAGAGATAAAATAGGCGAGTCGACCTCAAACTCATTTTTTTTTTTACAAATAAACCATTTTCTTTTTTCATTTGTCAGGAAAACAGTCTGACAGAAAGTGGAAGCCATTTGCGCATTCCTAAACTGTAAGTTTCTATGAAGATGAAAGAGCAAGAAACTCCATGAACAGTCTTTTAAAATCTATAGACAAGTACGAAATCGATAGAAAAATACATTATTTACATTGAATCTAGTCTTCTCCCATATCCGAATACCCAAACGTCACTTAATTTTAAGACACTTAAATTGTTGCTGTCTATGTCACTCTAAAGTGATAAAGTAAGGACAGCAACAGATTTGAAAGAGTCTTGGAATTAAATGACATGAATATTTGGGCGTCAGTGTGGCGCGACCGAGCTGCGAAAACTTGTGACCTAATGAAATATGTCCTTAGTGGAAGTGTCTTCAGAGGTTGCGGAACGTTTATAATAGTTACCGTGACCCTGGAAAATAAAGGGCAATCGAAGGAACATGAGTGGGTTTTAGTCAGTAAGAGTCTGACACGCCCTACGCCGCACCCAGGACGGGAGCAGTCATTGGATGATTTCCCACTCACCACAAAAAAATTGTCTTCAGAGGGGTATATTTACTGTTACAAAGTTTCAGAGATCCAAGACAGTTGAATCGCGTCTCCGGGACTCGTCGAGCTTCATTGCTTCGGCGCTTTTCTGGCAGACTCCACTGTTGATTCTGGCTTTCAGGAGTTGCAGTGGTTGGGAATAGTATGGCGGGATTGTTACAGAGTTTATATTGTTTAATTTGACTTCAGTGAACAAACGCCTCATTGGTTCACTGCCTACCCTTTTAAAACAAAACTCCACTGCTTGAATAAAGCCTTCTAGAACCGTCTCCGTATTCCAGACTACTAGTAATAGCAATTATATCCCTCGTTTATGGCTTCATTGCCGTCTGCAAAAGCTGAACTCATACATCTTACTGGTAATTACTAAACATTGCTTTTTAGGGTTCCGTGGTCAAGAAAACCATATAATCTGGCCATGTTCGTCTGTCGGTCTGAGGTTTAGCTCATAGACTCTTAGTACTAGAAAGCACTTGGCATTAGCATGTATGTGTGTGTGATATAAATCATTTCCACAAAGTAGTTAAGTGGATTTAGAATTTTTTGTATCTTTGCATGTCACTATTATTCTGCATCATCCTAAGGTTAGGGTATAAATGCCTAAGGCAATTAAATCCACATTTGTATAGGTGAGGTAGCAGATGGATTAGCGTTGCCGAAAATCGAGACTAATGACCAGAAACAGGCTATGTCCAGCAGTAAACTGAAGTAAGCTGATGATGATTGACACCATTACAAAACGAATAAGATAAAAACTACACCTACGATAGTTTGTGACGAATATCATCTACATACCAAGCAAGCAAAGATAACCTCAAAAACCAACAGAACTAAGCTCTAAAATTGGTCATTAAACCCACAATTCGTATTTTAACTCCCATTTTGGCAATAATCGTTCCACACAGCGTCAGGACCACACAACATGACGCTCTGTCACGATAAGATAATTTACTACGTTCTATGTTTTCCTTTCATACCTAAATCATTATGGAAATACTGACAATTGATAAATGTAACAAGGAAAATGGGTCGCCCATGACGTCAAATAGTGTTGCACGCGATATTTTGCCAATATTATACAATACATAGTTTAATCCATTTTTATGATGCTCTGAAAGTGTCGACTGACGTGTGAAATTGATAACCTATTGTCAGACAATGTATTTTATCCTGAATTGTACTCTCATATTTACGTTTAGGCGGCGAGTGCATGGGCACGATTTTACGTTCGTTTTTCAAACACGTCTTCCGGTAAATGTATGGATATTTCACATCCGGACAGTAAAATTTCGTGCAATGCATACGACCTTGAAAATAAAAATGCGAATAAAGTTCGCCGGAAATCTCAGTGCAATAATTTTTCCTGGGCTATGTTCTCTTCATCTACTATACTGCAAATTTTATCATCAGCAACCAGAAAAACCAAGAAGAAGCCTTGTATCAAAAAGGTGACAAACTGAGGATACAAATGCACTGTCCGACCGAAATGCACCTTGGTAAATAAGCCTACTGAAAAACTTAGAAACATGCCAGTTACCAATTTTCCAAGAATAGGAAACCGGGGGTTTCTACCAAGTGATAACAGTCGCACAGGTCAGTTAAAGGTTAAATTGCGCTGCCAAGATTGGTCTGCAGATCTGGGTGATCCATCCTTGGAATATAAGATAAACCTTTGATCCCGGCTATCATTCGAAAATCTTGGAGAATCATTTATGAGTAGCTCAAGTCTTAGCTATGGGTATTCAAGTATTGTGTCACCTTATAACCGAATTGTATAGCCTGTGGTCTGGCGAAATGTCAATTTGACAAATGTCATTAATGTCAGGTGTCATTACTTCCAAATTGACCCTTATAATCGTGCTACTGTTCTCACTCAACTGGCCTGGGTCGACAAACCGTACCAATCGCCAGATGAAGGGATATAATTCAGATAGACAAAGCTCTATGTAGAATATCGGTCAGCTGCATACGATTAGGCTGAAAGCCGACTCAAACAAGCACATGACGATGAGATATCTGAGACCAGTATCATTTACTTTAATTCAGTCGGAGTTGGCAACATTGAAATCACCATAACCTGTTCTGCACTGGCCTTGCATACATTAGTCGCAACATCAGAACTGACAGACTTACAAGAAGGAAATACTTATCACAATCACACTGATTGCAAGCCACACCCACTGATATAAACAGCGTGAAGTTAGAACGTTGAGTCTTCGATATAAATTATCAAGCGTTAAGTGTGTACTAAGAGGTTATTATCTGGTTACATTATCAGTGAAATTGGTCGTGTTACATAAGACACTTTATGACGTAGTTAATTAGGTATTATTTTAATGGATGTAATTGATGTTTTAGCGGTATGTAAATTTTCATTTAAGGTAGAGTTGGGATGGTTTTGTTCGTTTTACTTGAACATGTAAAATATAGGGTTCAGTGTTTTTAGTACTTATATGTAGTCTCTAAAGCTGGGATAAATTCGCGTTATTAGGTTTTTTTAGCTATAGTCCTATCTCTGTCTTGCATTCATAGTTTGACAGTTGTGCAACAATGACAGGTACATAACAACACACTTAGCCCAAGTACTAAGTTTTATTTATCCTGGCCTCAATATACATATGCAGTACGTCTTTAAATAGCTATAAAGCAACTGTACTCATAAAACCTTGCTATTTATATACTCGTTCGCCGTTAGCAACAAAGTTTATTTTAAATAATATAAAAAAGAACATTTAAAGAAAGCTTGTACCATAAATCAGATTAAAAACTTTTTTAACCTAACCTTATTCTATATATTTTACCGTTATTAGACCACATTTTAAATGGACATTATTATTTTTTATTCTACTCAAGGAAATTGTCAACTAGAATAATTCTGTATATTAGTATAATAATCATAACATCGGCGTATCACATTATCGGAACTATAAAGATGCAAAATTACAGTATCATTAAATATAAATTATGATAATTTTATTATAAGCACGCAATCAGCGGTTGGGCAATCCTGTCCATATAAAAAATGAAAACAGCATAGACTTGTAAAATATTACATTAGTGTACTCCCATTTTGCAGAGTCATTTATCCTTGATTTATTTGATTACAATATTATTTTAATAAATTCAATAAATGCAAGAATTTTTATTGACTCAGCACATAATTTACAAAACTGATGTCTAATTTGTATTACTATGGACAAGTAGAGTCATGGTTACTAGCCACTACGTCAAGATAAGCAGTAAAATAAATAAAGCTTAAATTGACTTTTATGTAAGCTTAAATATTTAAAGATTTGAAAAAGAAAGTAGCATCATAATCTCTTTGATATCATACCAGGCAATAGCTAATATTTTCCGCTTATAAATAAATATTATACAGATACAATAAAATTTTAAGTATACATACAGTAGAGGAACTGATAAATTTGAGCGGAGAACACAATTTTTTTTTGGGTCGATGACTCTTTGCAAAGTAGCGGCTGATATTTCATTACCGTCATCTACTGTCTGAGTTAGTTCAGGTGGTCACAGGACTTTCCACAGATGCAAATCTTGACCGATTTTCGGCTACACGCCCGCCCTTCGCAAATCGTCGCTCCATCTGACAGGGAGACGTTCCACACTACGCATGCCTAACACTTGTCAATTCTGCGACAATCGCTGCCTTAGCTTTACTTACAAACCGGCTGATCATAACCGAAAAAGTTTCATGTAAAACTAACCAGAAATAAAATAAAATTACACAGTTTATTTTTAGAAATATTACCATAACTATGACACATATCATTCATCACTAGAAAAAATGCAATCTAATTTGACAGACACACCGGTGCAATTTAGAACAACAATACGAAATTTTCCTAAATATAATGATGTCCATTAAACAAATTGCAGTTCTATCTTGTCGAGACATCGTCCATTTAGTTGTAAAACGTCACTTGAATTACAAAGTTCTGCCATAAAAACGTCAATTGCAGCAGAGATACCTATTAGGCAAAGCGCAGACGTAGACACTAGTATCTTATGTTTGACACAAGCAACCGGCCACTAGCAGTGAATATTTTAGTCTAATTTAATTCGTATAAAACTAGCTAAACCATTCCAGCAGTCATTGTGGTTTACTTATTTATTCATTAAAACTTTATGCACAAACAAAACACATTGTACAAAAGCGTTGGTTTAACGTAATTCCACTTGACTCTGATCGCCGATTACAAAAGTGTTCGTTGTTAGCAACAAGACATAGATTTTAGTAAAAACTCAAACAACAACAAGAGCTGGCAAATGTGTACCTAGCAGTAACCAAACTGTGTCCAGTCGTCACCGAATGACCGGACACTGCAACCATTGGTGTTCTGTATTGGTAACAAAAAGAATCTACGTTTGCGCAGCGCCTTAAACAACTGAAATTGTACCGAGTATCAATTATAACTGGGTAGCACAAAAACAATCACAATGACATTTATCTAAAAGTCATTACAGCAAATGAGTGGAACATACGCAGACAGAATAGGTATCATGTTATAATTACATCGATTACACGTCCAGATAATAAATATTCTAGGATCAGACTTGTCAGTTAAAATAAGAAGCTAAAATATGACAGATGGACAGGCTAAGACAAATTATACACGTAAATGGCGAACATTCTAAGCTTCGTTCAAATTAAAAGTATTTTTTTATTAATACGTTTCATAGCTGAATGTATTCAGTGTTGAATCGATATGTAACTTGTGTATTGAGTTGAGTGGCATATAATGTCAATCATATGTCAATTTATATAATAGTATCATATCCCGGATCAGTCAACGATGGACAGCTGAACCCTCGAATGGATGATATTAAAAAAGTCAGGGAGTTCTTTAAGTTGGTTAAAATTTAAAATATAGACTTATTTCCAGTGCAACAGTAGACATATCTGGACGTCCTATCCGATAAGTTATCAACCGCCGTCTTTGCATTCATATTTTCAAATGGTGGAGGTTCCTCTACCACGAATTCAACCAAATGAGCAAAAACTCTAAGATACTTTCTAAAAAGAAAGACAGTTCTGAAAATATGAGAAACTAGCTTCTGCCCGCGACTTCGTCCGCGTGGATTTTTCCTGAATTTTCTTTGCTATAAACCTCACGGAGCCCGAGACCTTTCCAACGAATGCACTACCGTGGAAATCGGTTAAACCCGACTTATTTTTATATAGTAAAGATGTACAGGAGGAATCGGGGTTATGTTTAACTGGGGAAAGATGAAAGTGGAAGATTTCAAGACAAATCTGTGAAACAAAACTAAGCTATTAGATTGGATGGAACACCTGCACAGTACCCGTCAATAAAATACGTTTTCTTAAATACAGAAGTAAGAATGCGTAACTATCATCTTCCAGTATATTTTCAGCGAATTTAGTAAAGGGTTGCTATCACCTATCAAACTCACTTCACCAAGGGCGATGATCACAATACGGTATTTGACACCATCATCAATTGACGTACTTTTTATGAACTGTCAAAACGTGATTCTCCTATAGATTTTGAATGGCAATATCACCTTGTGACGTCACAAGCTAGCAACCCTATTGACTAACTATTTATTGATTACACAGCAATTAAAAATTCAATTTTACAGTAAATTAAAAACAAATCCGATGCTTAGGACTAATAAAAAGATTTTGTCTTAGATTTATCGGTTAATAGTGTCAAATACCGTATTTCGCTTTGCCAATATTGCACACCCATCCTAACTTTCACGTGGAAATTGCCCCGTGAAATGCGTTAATCATATTCTTTATTTTATCAATGTGTCGACACTAAAATGTCAATGATCCGATGCGATTTCTTATCAAACCAATATTAGATTGTATACGCGTATGTACGTCGTGGTGGCTGAAATATTTGGTATATAATACCCGAAGTAGAACATTCTACTCCTATGTTACAAATATGTCAAACGGAAAAGTTTGCTAGTCTATTTGGAAACTTGATACTCATTTCATTAAAAAGCTATACAACGGATTTAGATGACACTTTATAGTAACATAGGTAATACGTTAGAATAACACACATACTACCAAACATCACGCTATTACCCACGGAAGCGAAGCAGTAACCAGTTTTAACTGTACCCGAGCAAAACCTAGAGACACAACTATGTATAGCAAACTATACCTAGAATTTTTAGTTTTAGTCACTTTTGTAAGCTATTCAGAATACACGCCCACTTAATAATTTTGATACACTTACACATGACCACAATAGGTAGGTAAATGCTTACTAATATACATAAATTATCCTGAAATGCTAATTTTGACTTATAGTGCGCAGCACGTTGCGCCTCTGTCGTAACGTCAGCAACAGTAGTGACGCGAATCGTGAACATATTGACACTAAATTAATTCTGGGGATTAATCTATTGTTACTCCTCTTACCTTTTATGGGCAATAGGTTTGTCATTGTTTCCGAAACTGCAGGACATTGACAACTTAATTCTTAATTATGAGATGCCTCGCTGAATGAATTCACAAACTGTATATAAACCTAATGCAAGTATACAACGCATTAAAGTTCATACTTTACATGCTCTCATAACGAAACAATGACTCCGTTCAAACCTTTCCCCGTATAGCAACAACATAAAACCCAAATACTTTAAAAAAATCAAACAACATAATCTGATAAAAACTAGAATAGATTTTATGATACGATAAATAAACATTTCTATTTCCTTGAAAACTCAACGTTTTTAGTGGAAACTGCGCGATCCATTCCGTGATACGCGTTATCAGTGAACAACTGATAGCGGCTGTAGGCAGGGCGTCGGTGGCGACATCTAGTCTAGCAACGCGACACGATTGCGTCAAAGAACAAGCGACAGACAGTTCACCCGTATTCTGCCTACGGCTACGCGACCATTTATCCTGATTGACACAATCGCAACGCGTCACGGTAATGATCGCATCTTCCAAATATAGAAAGTAATATACTAATGGTATGTTCCGTTCGAGGTGTTATTAATTTTTATTGCACGTTTATTTTGAATGTGTGATTATTTTCCTTATTTTTGGTGCACGTGTTATATACGTAAAGGACGTGTCAAGGACGTAATAAATAAAGCTAGTATAATAAATAGACTCAGAAGTCTTTTTCAACCCAGAAAAGTCAAGAAGGAAAAAATCACCAATCTTGTTCAAGCCGGATTGCCAATATCTTACTTACATTTATTACGAGTCCTTTCACTCACCAGACAGTAATTATTATTAAAGCCTGAAGTTCAGAACTAGTTATTTACTAACGACCTGACCCTAAATAGTTACACGTTCACGTCGCTAATGAGCTACACGAACTAAGACATCTAGTAATAAGGCGTTTGACATTCTGTATGCTCATGAAGTTTCATAATTATTGTCGTCTAACGCTCAACGTACAAATACGTATTTGATGGTGTCGCCAGAACATTTTCCTAGTAATATAACGCTTTGTACTTGAGGTCAAAGAGTACGTCATAAGGTCGGAAAATGTCAATGACGTCACCATGGGATGGCCCTAATTACGTAGTGTAACATAAATCAAGATTATACACTTGGCTCCCTTTCAGGCGGTAACAGTTTAGCCGTCCAAGTACTTGGGATATAAGAAAATTTATATTTTCTTTGTCTGTGAGAGCAGTCATATTAACCTTAAGTACTTTAGGCTGGCTTAAGTTTTCAAACAGAGAAAATACATTATGAAAATTTATTTTTGTCATAATTATGATTAATGCTTTCGCACTAAAGGACCAAAAAAACTGCTAAGCCGGACAAAGGAAAAAGTCTTAAACATTTTGCTCTTTCAGGAAATCAAACTTCAACCAATCGTGCTCACAACCACGAAGACGGTTAACGGGGACAGTTAATCTACCAGGGACAGTAATAATGAAGTTAATGGAGAACACTAACCCTAAAACCAAAAACATCATTAAACCTCTTTTGTCTTATTCTCATCCTTTCATTTCGAATGAATAAAACAATCTCTTACATTTAGCAACATTTCAAATAGGAGAGTACCGTAATCAGATTGTGTGCGGGGGTACGAAGTTATTTGTTATCTTCAACCACCAGGCGGGGTCGTCGCCCCTCATTAGTGTTGTATTTCAGATTAATTACGGTTTCAATTAAAATAATGCTTTTAATCATTATGAGGAGAATTTCCTTATAAACTTGGCAGGATTGCAATGGTAATGTAGTCGCCGTTTACGATAAACTATACAAGTAAAGCTAAAGCGTGTAAGGATTGACATCAGCTTGACCAAGGGGTGTTGTGTTGAGTTACCTAGTAATCGGGTGGTGGAGGTCTGATTGGCAGTCGCTCCATGTTAAACCCTGGTATTCATCTCCGGTTCGATCCGGTTAGACTGGAAGCCGACCCTAACATAGCTAGGAAAAGGCTAAGAAAATGATAATTGCACGTAAGGACCAAGTTGCCGATTCCACACCACAGAATTTAGTTTAAGAGAAGACAGATTAAGCAACAGAAATTACAATTACAAATTGGAAACATAAATAGTAAAATGGCTTGTGTATGAGGCAAAACGGATTTGAATAACAATCACAACTTACTGAGATGAACGATCTAAGTGATATGATGATTCAATTCTGGATATTTGACAGGCAATCAGAGGAGTGGCAACTGTTTCAGCGATTCTAACAATTTAATATTGGCTACGAAGTAAACTAATAGTAGTTATTCTTAGCTAGCAACCGGTTGATTATTTAAATGGATTTCTTCAAATATAGATGATGTGTGAAGATTGTAATAATCATTAGGTTCCTGCAGTGACATTCTTAATATTTGTCGGTGAATTTAGGTAGGAAGATTTTTGTCAATGATGACAATAGGAGATGGACACTAATTCTAAACAATTTTTTATAATTTTAATCTAATTAGTCCAACAGTCCTACAGTCAATGTTTTTTTTTTTCATATCAAAATGACACAAGTATTGATGAATGATTTTTTCTTCGCCGATTTAAGTGATAAACTTATGTCCTAAAAATCAACCCAGTACTAGCCAGACTAGCATAATATAAAAGGTCTTATTCTTATAGCTTTTAAAATCTATAAGTAAGAACAAAAATTAAATTAATGTGCGATACTGGCGCATTAAACACTACGCCATCACGACAAAAGAAAATTACTTACTCAAAGTCAAAACTAAGCTAGAGCAAATATGGGTGACCCAATTACCTCGCCCCATAACAAATACCCACGAACACATAACATATTACCTAAGACATAAATTAGCTAAAACCTGACGCAACGAACACAAATACACGCGAATGACGCATCTTGCAATTTAACACTTCTATGGCTGGCACACATTGTTCTACAATAAATATCGTATTGAACTTACTAGCGCGTTAACACTGTCTGTGACATTTTTAGACTGTATACATAAAATGCGTGTGTTGGCAGGTTGACGTCACCGTGACCCGTATAGTTGCCAAATCCCTCGTGCATAAGGTACCCTAGCATTATTAGTTACGTAGATAAAACGCCGGAATAAAATCAACTTTATAGATGATTCAGTTTATTGTTTAATCTTTGTTTAAACGTTTGGAGCCCTCTGTAGTGCTCGTAAAACGCGAGCGAATTAAATAAATAAAGAAATAAAACAAAGAGAATAAAGTGTGAACACAACGTAGACGTAGCGTAGCCCGACTACAGGAAGAGCTTACTGTAACTTCAATTGTGAGAGCAGAGTTGGAGCTTTTGTTAGGACACAAAGACCAAAATTGCGTTTAGTAATTTATGGCCACTGTTGCTAAGGAGACATGTACGCCTAGTCCAATATAGCTTTACGAGATAACCAAATTTCTAATCACGAGGCTACTGACACATTTACTAAGAATCTCAAGTGGGTGCATAATACAGTGTGACCAGTAAGTATTGCCTCAGTGCGTCGCGACGTCGAACAATATTGAATATTGACTAGTACCGTGCGACAAAGTAGCCTTTGGAACCGGCTAGGAGGTATGCACAGGTGTTTCTGGAGGTCACCGTAACGAGAATGTTAACAGTCAGCTGTGAAAGACCTTAGGATTATTGTACTATGTGTACCTGCGCCGTTTGATGGCCGCTTCCTATTTGGTACGGTTTTGAATCGTCTCGAGCAGCGACTGTTGCTAGGTGGCCAGTGTACGGTAAAGAGCAGAAGTTTAATTTTGTAGGGAGTGGTTCTTCTCTAATCTCTTGACACTCCCTGCTGTGTTTGTAGACAAGAATTCTCATAAGTGTATTTTTAAAAGCAAGTACACAGTAATTTTGTACTAAGTGCATCTAATATTTTGAGAACAGTTGGCATTGAAAGCCATGAAAATGCATTAAGAATATCGCATGACATTTCGAAAATTAGGTACAATTGATGACTTAACGAAAAGGAATTATATTGCAAGTTTATTTCGGTTCCCTCGTGGCACTCCCACATTAGAAATTGGCAGAATACACCGTCAATGTGGAGTCACTCATACCGTCCACCATCAAAAAGACATATAGGCTTGTGCCTTTCCCGTAAAATCGTGCCCGTTTCGCAGAATTATGAAACAATACATTCACGTATCTGTAACAAAATACAGTATTTAAATTTATACACTGTATATATTTGTTTTTGAGTCGTACGTTACATTACAACGTTCAATCACGCTTTCAGTAAATTAATTTAATTAAATACGACGTTCAAGTAGTCAGGTCTATATTGTGCGGTTTCGTGGTGAGGAAACACGCTCCACAGTACACATCGTGGCATAATGAATCTTGTGCCAAAATTGATCAAACATGGCGTTACTTCATTAAAATACCCCCCTTTAACTGTGCACCATTAACAATTCGCGAACTAGTCTTCCCGAAATTTTGGATAGGTATTCTTCACAAAACCACTCGAGTTTTAAACAAAACCATATGTATTAAAACAGCTGTCACAAGTGTTAAATTATTTGGTGACATTATTGTTAAAAAACTTAAAAAATAACATTGCTGCTGTACAAAGATCGGAGTTCAGGGGGCTCAAGTCTGCTATTGCAATCGTGTCTCAATGACCAGTCTTCGGCCAGATACCTATTTGACAACTTTGACAGTTTTCGTATGGGTAATGTGTCAAAAGTTTAACGTCAAAAATCGATCATTGAACCACTGTTGCAAGCAGAATTAAACCCTTGATATGTCGTTTTTTAATAGGGTTTTTAGCTTTATTTTTTGCACCCCAGGGGATGAAATCGTCTGAATGATTTTGGAAGAAGTCGTATAGTTCGTGTTAGAACACACGTACGCAAGATGTGAGTCACACGCGTGACTTGAAACACGCCACCTATTCATAATCATATTTGTGTTGTCACAGCTTGCAGCAGATAACGCCTCGATCAACAATTATGTAAGAGTTAACCCCTCACTGGTGTGGTGACATTGGTTGTACTAAAACTTGAAATGTTTGCACAGCGTCGTAGGTACAACCGAAGGCAATCGAATGGACGTTATCTTGACAACGTTGTGGCAAATGCACCCAATTGAAAATCTTCTGGGAAGTAACACTGTTATAGAAATGTAAACTTTTATCATAATAAAGCTTTAAGAGCTAAATTTATAATAAAACATACGTGACGGACGGAAATCTCGACAGTCTTGAACGCCATATCATGCAAAGCAGCTATTTAGCGCAAAATTTGACGCTGCAATGCAACTTCTACTATTTGTCCAAATAGCAATACGAAGAAGTGAACTCTTCCTAAATCTGTCAACTTTGATGTACAACACTATTTCCATTTACGTTTAATTTAATATGCAAGCTCATTTGCGATTAAAGAAACGCTTTATGTATCACTTTTGCCTTAGCGGCTTCGCCCGCGTGTATGTCGAAACTCATTCCCTATTTTACCCCCTAAAATTCCTCTCTTAGTGGATATTTTCTCTTCAATTTTTTAATCAATCAGTCAATTTACCATTTTACACTATAGATTCGGTACAAACAATATTACGAGAGTACTTACAGTCATTTTAAAAAAGATATCAAAACGCGGTGCACTAGTTATAATACTTAATTCATGTGTGATGTGGTCTTTTGATCCGAAAGCAGTTGGTCCTTTGTTACTAGGCGAGGGTTCGAAGAGGGAATGGTTACTACGGTGGGGGCCGGCTAAATGGGGAGCTGTGCAACAATATTGCATTCGTGAACTTGTTTTAAATTAACCTTGGACCATGGACGAAATTCGAGTATTGCTGACGTAGTAAAAACTGTATCAGGTTGAGGCATGATAAATTAAGTCAGTTTTTATTTGTTTGCAATTGAAAGTATATTGTCATGAAAGTATTTTGAAACGAAGATCTGAGTTGGAGTACTTATGAATTTATTCGCTCAAGCCCGGTTCCAAGTTCCTGAGGAAATCATTCTAAGCCAACAGAAAGATATCGATCAATCTAGAACCAGCACTTTTAATTTTATTACCATTTTGACCATGGTCACATCAAAGACATATATCAATAAAGCTATTCTAAATATGCTGGTCTATTAAACAGTGTAGTCAGCTTCTACATAAAGAATATTATGTATATATCAGAAATAACAGTCACTCGGCGGTCTTGATAACCTAGATATAGTGCGAACACTGGTCGTTAGATTTCTTCTAATACGAATCGATCAGTATTACGTCGTTATGCTATAAATGGTAATATTTTTGCTGAGCAGTATCGGGTTGACAAAATATGTCAATAATTGAGTCACCCATATTTTCAGCTGTTTTTTTTTCTACAAAATAATCGCTCTAGTCTAAAAGATCGTTTATATCGCTCTGAAAGGCAAAATCCTTATCCCCCGAGAAGACTTAAAGCGAATTTACAAAAAACGTCGTAAAATAACCTAATTAAAATTAGGGGAGATTTTTGCCGTTGACCCAAAAAGGGTAATTAAATAATGAAAAGGTTCAATTTAAATATTTACCAAGGTGATTGCATTGACATTGTTTCACCTTAAGGTTTGTTGTCAAAACGAAATTATATGTGTAGCAGTTTAAAAATAAATGAAACTTAAATAAATTAAATGGATTGAGTTACGAGTATGACAATCGTTAAACCATATTGGGCGTTAAATCTATCAAATCTCGAACCTCGGGTCGAAATAAATCAATGTTATTTAGCAAGTGCTTCAACTAAGCAATTATTTATTGTCACCATCGTATTCGTAAATTGCCAAACTAATGACAAATGGCAAAATAAAGACAAAAAAATTACTAATCCTAAGTAACTCGAGCAAAACAATCCTCGCAATAAAATCAAAACAGCTCCAATCCCCTTTACCAAAACCCAAAAAAACGTTTTCGTTATTAAATCGTCAAATTGAAATCAACCGACAACGTCATCACAACAAAGCAAAACAGGGTACACGGGACCCTCCATGGTAGAATGTCATTAATTCCCAACAATACAGTACTACACAACGCTACAAACAATTTACTTGTAAACGTGTCAAATCACTCCAAGATTTACGTAATTGTATATAGGAGTGTGTTCCAATTACTGAACCCTGGCTGGCTTACATAATACTGCATTTTACACCATCATCAATTGACGTACTTTTTATGAGCTGTCAAAACGCAAGTCTCCCATAGATTTCGTATGGCTCCATCACTTTATGACGTCACTAAGTAAACAACTCAATTGTCTATATATTTATTAATCAAGCATCTAAAAATCAAATTTTACGGTAAATTAAATATGAACCCTTCAATTAGGAGAGTTTTTATAGAATTAATTATCTTAAATTTATTGGTTTATGTAAAATATCCCATTATGACATAGGAACCCGAGTGGATAAGGAAAGGAGGTCGGATGACGAATCAAGTCAATGATTCTTTGAATCATTGTGTGGGTAAAACCACGAGTTATCTAAGACTTCAGTATTCAGGAAATACTTCCTGTAACGCCAGGTAGTGGGGGCGTTATAAGCCAAAAGCAATATTTTTTGCATTAAAGCATGAGACTTGGTACACTTGTTAGTTAGGTGGGTTTGAGCGAAAATCGCCCGGGAGGCAATCGGAGGCACCCCTCTGGGGGGGACGGGGAGGGGTTGAAGTTCTCTTCTACCGCGCGCTCTGTTTGTCGTCACAACTCGTTATTTATCGTTACTATGGCAAGTGGGGTATCATTTTCGGATAATACAAAGATGGCCAATCGTTTTGTGAAATAAAAAATACATGTTTACATACAAAAAAAGTGAATTATGCCCTAAAATGTGAAAATTTCAACCGTAACAAAAAACATTAAATGGCCATAATTTTTCAAATCGTGGCTATATCGACTTTAAAAAAATATGATTAAAAAGCTGTATGCGTATAGATTTTGAAAATATAATATATGTCTATAGTGTATATAGAAAAATCGTTAGAAAAAAAATGAAAACAGCTTGGCGGAGCAGCCAAAATTCATTGTAAAATAAGGACAACAAAATCGATTTTTACAAATTGACCAATCTTTTTACTAGTAAATATAGAGATTTGATCAAATTAAATAGATAATGAATTTAAATGTTTTTTTTTTTGTTAAAAATCTATCGTTTTTACCCTTAGTACAAGTATAACAAAATGACATTAGTTATATTTGATCTTATAGCTGAGCGGGCTCTATTGACTAGTTTAAGTGAATTAAACGTCTATAATTAAAGTAACAACATATAACTATGCTAAAAGTACTTACTTATAAAATAATATAAAATGTGACTGCACCAATGATAAACACTTTAAGAGTTAGCACCAATAGCAGGATGCAAAGAGTTGTTCGACATTTCAGACCGCCGCACTTCTTATTACATCTGCACTGGACCATTTCTATATAGGTTGAAAACCACTGGCAAGTCTGTCCTTGTTGGCTGACAGTTGTCACTGACCTTACTCCGTCCCCAATTAGACAAATCAGGTGGATTTCCAGACATCTGATCCCATACAGGAACAGTTTTGGAATACTGCTCAAGAAATGTTGGTGCAGGGCAGCTTTTGTAAGACACCATTTTCTATTTAACGAATATCTTTAATATACAGATATTTTAGGTTTCATTTACTTAGCAAAATGTGCAAGACCAGAAATAAACACTTCTAACTATCTTATAAACTTTTCAATAATATCCTGTGACAACATATGCCATCTGATCTCAAACTTAGCAGAGCTTTACTATGACAGACTAGAAGTAACTGGTCTTCATACTTATATATTTTTTATTTTTATTTAATTACATTTATATTATAAATTCGTACATATTTTAGATAAATTACAATCAGACACAGGATAAACAATGCTCATCACGCAAAGTTTGTTCTGGTTGGCATCGTAGCCACGACCTCCGACTTAGCAGTCAGGGTCACTAGCCACTAGACTAACTGGCCCGCGAATAATAGTGAAAGCCTCGCTAATCCGTCCCTCATATGCTGCCAGAAACCCTTTTCCCCTTCACAGTTAAAAAACAAGATATATTGTGACACCCTGGAAAAGCGTAAAACAGAGGTAAGACTAGCTTTGAGTGGTCCTGTAAAATCATTTTTTTATAACGGCGGATACCAAGTGGCGAACAACAGGATGATAGGAATAACGCAGTAGTCAGAGTTGTGCCAAAGTAATGATACGTACACGTACTATCGATACTGACGTCTCGTTAGCAGTCGTTTGGGTATAGACGAGTGCCTGAGCTAGAGGAGCTGTGGGTAATGTAGGCATTGGAAAACCCCACCTGTACCAATTCAAGGTATCCAGTACTCTCCATTGAAAATACTTAGAATTATTTTCTTTCATTCGCTATATACTTCCTAGGACTAAAATAGGATGAGGATTATTTACAGAACCACCAGTGTGATGGTCCTGTAAAAAATCTGTACACTGTGACTTATTTGAACGGTGGAGAAAAAAAGCGCAACGGAGACATGGAATGCTTTTCCAACTGTCGCAAAAGAGTTTCTGGCAGCACATGAGAAAAGGATTAGCAAGGCTTTCGCTATTATTGAAAGGCTGTCCTGCATCTCTTTTTGAGAACATTTTTCACCGAATCCACCTGTTCCATCTAATAAGGGATAGAGTAAGGTCGGTTATTTTACTGTTAACATACATGGAGAGACTTGCCAGTACAGTGGTTTTCGACGTCTGTGTGAAAATGATCCGGTGCAGGTGTAAAAAGAAGTGCAGCGGTCTGAGGTGTCTATTCTATCTCAGACACCTTTCTCTATTTAAGATTGTACTTTACCCAGGGTAAACAATGTACCCATGATGTTAAGATAAATAAATAAAGATAAAGATGCTCTCAGCGGGAACTTAAGTGATTGGAATTGTGCGACTGCGGACGGCAAAGTATTTAATAAACAATATAGGGGCAGCGGTTGTCATTCGTGGAACTTTGACAGTCGTTACGGGTAGCCAAACTAGAAAGTCTGACCAGCCTAACCAAGAGGCATCGTATCGCCCAGTTACTAAGTTGTGAAGGTCTGATAGGCAGTCGCTTAACATAAAACACTGGTATCCAGCTGAATCCGGTTAGGCTGAGAGTCGACCCCAATATAATCCAGAAAAGGCTAGGGAGATGATGAGATAGGGGCAGTGACTCGAATGCTAGCACTGCACCAAATTATCAGCACTCTGAACTAACAGATATAAGCTATTATTTTGGCCTATAACTCATAAAACTTACAATTAAGATATTTTGGAACTCTATTTCTGGCAAAACCATACTATCCGACGTAAAAAATGGCGACATTTAAGAAAACAATTCTTTGCGTCCTGCTATTAGGGCTAACTCTTAAAGTGTTAATCAATGGTGCAGTCACCTTTTACATTATTTTATAAATACTTTTAGCTAAGCTTTTAGCATAGTTATATGTTGTCACTTTAATTACAGACGTTTGATTCACTTAAAATAGTCAGCAGAGCCTGCTCAGCTATAAGATCAAATATGACTAATGTCATTTTATTATACTTGTACTAAGGTTAAAAACGATAGATTTTTAACAAAAGAAAACATTTTAAATCATTATTTATTTAATTTGATCAAATCTCTATATTTACTACTAAAAAGATTGGTCAATTTGTAAAAATCGATTTTGTTGTCCTTATTTTACAATGAATTTCGGCTGCTCCGCCAAGCTGTTTTCATTTTTTTTCTAACGATTTTTCTATATACACTATAGACATATATTATATTTTCAGAATCTATACGCATACAGCTTTTTAATCATATTTTTTTAAAGTCGATATAGTTACGATTTGAAAAATTATGGCCATTTAATGATTTTTGTTACGGTTGGAATTTTCACATTTTAGGGCATAATTCACTTTTTTTGTATGTAAACATGTATTTTTTATTTCACAAAACGATTGGCCATCTTTTTATTATCCGAAAATGATACCCCACTTGCCATAGTAACGATAAATTAGAAGTTATGACGACAAACAGAGCGCGCGGCAGAAGAGAACTTCAACCCCTCCCCCTCCCCCTCAGAGGGGTGCCTCCGATTGCCTCCCGGGCGATTTTCGCTCAAACCCACCTAACTAACAAGTGTACCAAGTCTCATGCTTTAATGCAAAAAATATTGCTCCCCATACATTAATGGCTTATAACGCCCCCACTAAGGTAGATGTATGTCGAATTATTTTGAATACTTAAGGACTACACAGCTCCATTTAGCGTATGTCCGATTACAGAGAACAACGATTTTGAACAAAAGTGAAATATGGATATGTCGCAGTCATCTGGTTGAATCAGCTATTTGATTGTATGACTAGCGCGTTCATTGAATGACGACATTTAATTGAATGCCTAGGCCGAACGTTGATAAAACAAGCATCACTCAACGTCCAACTAGATAGCTGATTGTAACATAGCCCTTTGAACAGAGCGGACGTAAAATCAGTCAGGTGATTGTAATTTAGTTCATTGTTTTCCCACTGCGGCGTTAGTAGTCACCAAAACAAATTTGGCGTAAAATATCTCGCGCAGATAGCAGGCTTGATATTTTTTTGACTAAATTTAAAGTGACTTATTCGTTATAAAATAGTGTGACAGCATGGATTTACCTATTAATACGCCGCCGTCGAGTACTTAGATAATTTTTATTTTTAAATTAAAATCATAATAAGGTATGTTATGTCCTCATTTTTTTATGTAAAGAAAGTTAAGTTTTTAAGCTGCCAACTATGTTCACCCTAAACAAACATTACAAAGTCAACTACATCACATTTAACGACAATGCTAAATGACGTTCAGTCAAGTCGTTGAACGTCCTTTAGTCATTTAATTAAATGTCGTCATTCAATGAACGCGCTAGTCATAATACAATCAAATAGCTGATTCAACCAGATGACTGCGACAGATATAAGCTGAATAAGTGTGCGTAGTACTTAATCAAATCCAGACTGTTTAAAAGCTGTACAAATCTGGATGTTACTTAACATCGGTGTGAACCAAAATTGACAGATGAAGAGGTAAAATTATAATTCATATTTCCGGTAAGGGATTTACGACTCGGTACTTAATTACGTAAGACCTTATTACAAGGATAATTTAAACCTTACTGTTCGTCATTTCTTTGACAAATGTGGAATGTGGTTAGCGGTTATAAACATACATCCTTACCTAACTCGTAAAGAGGTAAACCCCATTGAATACCCATGGAGAAACGATTAACTTCAAAATATGTATTTGAAAAAAAATGCCTGTCGGAAGGTGTCGTGTCCGCCATTTTAGGTGTCATTTGACGTATGAACTGCCGTACGCAGCGGCCATTTTGTGTTTCACATCTGGAGCTTTTTTAGTCCATTCCTATACTAAAATCAGTAGAAAATCCGAAGGTTTTAGACGGTAAAACTTAAAGCAAATAATAACAGTTTGTACTCACCCTTTCGTGGAATTTGCTCGAATCATAAGACCTCTCCGAGCAGAGGTTGTATATCTTATAGTGGTCCTTGTGCATCTTCTCTAGAAACCTGTACACCTCGTCTATGTGATTCCTGTATACTCCTTCTAATTTCTCGGCGGGGAAGCCCATCGCTATCAGCCTGTCTGTGATATCTGTACAATAGGGTGTTAAGGAAATACAACAATAAACAGGACATTAAAAAATAATATGGAAAGTTTGCTGGAAAATTACTGCCTGGACGACAATCAGCTTCAATTAAAATTTTGTCATATTAAACGACAATTGCTTTAGAACATATAGAAAATAAACACTTAAAAATAATTGGATACTATTTCTAGTAACTATATCATCCAGAAATAATAATATAAAGCGCTATATTTTAAACGTGAGATCGATGTTGTGTCCGGTATCTAAAACATTTATGAGAAACAATCATAAACAAAACAATGTGCGGTAAACACCACTTATACTTTTAGTGTCATAGAAAATTAATTGTATACAAGACATTAAATTAAATGGTGTATGTCGTATATTGTATTCGACAATGACTTGTTTGATAAACGCGAAAAAAATATTGATATGGGAAGTTAAAAGTGAATTATTTAACGAGGTTCTTATAAGCCAGGAAAAATAAAATTCGTGTCTTCTTTGCTTGGCATTAACATTCAGACAAGAAAACGTGTCCATTTGATTTCTTCGCAGTTGGTGGACTTCCATCTGACCGAGGCGTGTCCCACACTACCCTTTCTAAACGTGATCTCAGAACGTGTTGAAGCATCATTAATTACACTGCAGCACCAACAACCTCAACATTGAAGTCAACGATCTTCCCGACCAAGCAAATTCCCCTAGCGAAAAAACATTTAAAATCTAACCGTCGCAAGCTCAAAACATGTCAACCAAGATTAAGACGCGAAACATTATTAAAAAGACGGGAATCGTCCCGCTGTTTGACAGGCTCACAACAAAGAAACAAGGATTACGGAATCGGCTTTCCCGTCACGCAACACCAACGGCATCGGATCAGTATTCTTTAGCTATTTATGTACCTATGTCATGTACGTTCTTAGGTCCTAACCGTAATGCAACAGTCATTGCACTACGCTTAACCAATACGTGAATAAAATATTTAGAGTGTCAATTATTTGCGTACTTTAACAATGACAGAACAAGGTTACGATCGATGTGCAATTATGCATGTGATTAACGACCAAAGTACATAAGTCTATAATGAGGTAATGAGTGTGTTGATTTTGGTTTATGTGTGCGAATGCGGTGGGGCCTTGCCGAAATTGTGTTGATACATAACCGATTCAAAGTTACCCTTCTCTGAAATTGGTTTGCTGAACCTTTCTCGCTCCAATAAACATTAACAAATAGTACTAATCAAATACCTCTATCCGTTAGGAGACTGGCAAATAAGATTGGGAGGTCGTCTAAATGTTTTTTCTAGACCTTTTTTGTATTTCTGGAGTATAATTTCTCAATTGTTGATATATAAGTTGAATTTGCAGAAGGAACATCAACAGACTAAAATTATGAAGAGAGACAAGAGAGTCAGGAGGACCTTGTATCTAATGAACATTTGTAAGACAATCAATTCGCAAGAGGTCCAATCTGTATCTGATCGCCGAAAAGTGCAAATGCACAGATTTTCCTCTACACGTATACGTTTGTCGAATAAATACAAAGACATTATCCTGGATTTGGAACCAATATCCTTCAAATCATATGCACCACTGGCAATAATGTTTTTTTTTTTGGGATTCCGTAGTAGATGTACACCTAAAAAAATTCCATCTGGCATCAATTTTATCCAAACCTCGGAATCCCAAGATCCCTAAAGCCTTCACAACATTTATTCAAATGTTGTATCCTTCACTTGACCTACATTGATAAACCTTGGATCTATGTTAACTTTTCAACTGGCTCGACATGGCGATAGCCTTTATACAATTCTTCCTTAAATAGATTCTTAATTAAAGAGATTCTATCGCAGAAGTTGCGTCACTGCACTGGTGGAACTTATTCGGCGATGACCGAGCGGTGGCGTTAGGCTAACGGTATCGTTGCCATGGCAACGGGTGATAGGGCCAACGTACTATGGTAATACAATAACATACTTATACGATCAGACTGTTCTTTAGGGACAATGAAGCATTTGTGTATAAGTGGAATAGAAGGAACCAGAAACTTTAATGGATTACTTTTTGTTTTTTGATCGTAGGTGTAACAACGGCTTTAAAATATTTTTTTTTTCAGTGTCTTGGTGGTTCATCTCAAACCAATCATTAAGAGTCTTGTGCGAATGCCATTAGATCTTATGTTTTACTTAAACAGTCGTAATACATATTCATTCACATTACATCACAAATTCAGTAACCAATAACAACAATAAAATAACGTCACAAGAAATTGACCAGAACCACAGATCAACGTCAACCTATGACGCCACTTGTTATATCATGTGTAAGTTCATACAGAAAAGTTTTCTTTGCTATCAGTCGTTGGCATTGGCATGGTAAAAACGATGAACTGTATGTAGGTAATGGTGACCGCAAACTATTTAATATAGTTAAATTTACTCGTAATAACCACTACAAAAAGGTTGGTAAATAAGCATTTACCAGACTGCATATAATCATGTTTTGATAGGAATATATTATAATGAGCAAATATAAAGGTCCATGACCTATTTATACCTACAGCCTCTCAGTTTACTTGGTCACGGAGTCGAGTAAAGCAAGCCTCGGCATGAGAAAAATAAAATTGTAATATCACACGCGAAATAACCGACAACACTTATTAGTTTTATTTAAATGAGCAAACTGAATACATTCATAAACATAAAAAAAAAAAACATTTACGAATTGGTTGGCGCAATAAAATGTTTTAAAGGAGAAAATGTGAATATCGTGACTGAAGGCAAAGGTCAGACAAGCAGGTGCGAGCTAATTGCAAGTACATATGACTAGATATTAACGCAGACAGGGTAAATGAGGCGATGACCAGCGCTGTTGAGATGGATGAAGAGTTTGCAGCGACTGACGTGAAGCAAAACTTATAGGAAGGAAACATAATACAATTTGTGTTCATCATTAAGTGATTTTTTCGAAAACGTAAATAAATTTAAGCAAAGTAGGTACATCACAAAGTTAAAAAGCGACGAACAAAATTACAACAAAACAAATCAGCAAAGTTACAATTAAAGGAAAAATATGAAATTCATTCAGAACTCCAATTTAAACTTCCATGAATATTATTCAAATTTAGATAGCAAGCCGACGCGGCAAGTGGTTTCAACTTTCAACCTCGTGATCGTTCAAATGAGATGTGAGCCTTGACTGGTCGCTGACCGAGACTCCTCGGAGATACATCGACGTAAATGGATATCTGAGGAATAACTTAGGAACGGAAATGAGTAATACGAACTCGGAGATGGAAATAAGAAAAATGAGAAATATAACTCAATTTGTGAACAGATTATAGAGTCCTACTTTAGGGTCATCCGTCTTTTGAGCGAAAACTCAGAGATAAGCAATTAATCTCTTTCGCCGTGTTTCTAAGGAAAATTTTCCTGGATGGAGGTAATCAAAAGATTAACTATGACGGATAAGACATGACAAGTGCCTCTAATTTCAATATTATTAAAAAAAACACTTTGTATGCCAGCACGGTAACACAGCACAGCTCCATTCGTCTATTCTCATAGAGACTGTATAAGAAGTAAGTAATATCAGATTACAACACTAAGATAACGCTAGGCATAATAGTTTGTGACGGGTTAACTTATAAGCGCGGGACGATTGCAAAACAAAACATTTGTTGTACGCGTCTAAAATATTAAATAAGGCTGCAATTTTTCACGGCTACTCTAGGTTCACGTACAAATCGCCGTGTGACTGTGCAAACAGACTGAATTACAGACCTTGGAAGTTTCGGCCTGCGAGACGTAGCAATGGAGAAAACTTTGCCCGAACTCAATGATGCCTATGACTAAAGTAAATCGATTATAACAAAACCTGAAATTGAATCAGTTTATAAAGCGAAGGACAAAGAACGGGTACTTAATTATGACTTTTGAATGTGAAGCAAAGACTTGCCAGAAAATTCGAGGTTTATTACGAAATGTGCAGTCAAGTGTTTCGTTCGTGTAGAAACAAGAATATTCGGATTATAGGTGGACAAGATTGAGAACTGAACCATCTTGTAAGACGATTTAAAAAATGTTATCAAGGTAGTTTCATAATGTCACAATAGCACCATAATATTTTTTCTTTTTAAAAAATTGTACCCATTTAGGGCAAATGGTATGCATAAAAAGCTCGTGGATTCCGCCTAAAGTAATATTGAGGGCGTGACCATTAGGCATGCACGTCATCGCAGCATCAAGGACGGACTCGCTCGTTCGCCCGTAGCTTCCGCGCTGGCTTTCCAATCTACTGCTTGACTGGCACTAACTTAATTTGCAGTAACAATTTTGTTCAATCCGTACCCGAAACTACTTCTTTTTGCCCGTCAAAAAGTGTTTAATAAAACTAAGTATTTCTCAACCTTATTAGGACATTCTGAAAATCAAAGGATGCGTCTAATTTATGGTCAAGGGACGACGTAAACGAATGAGGCAAATGGCAATGCAACTTCGCGCCACTAAACCGATTTAAATGAAACTTGGCACATATTTAATCTGGGACCTAAGAAAGGAGATAGGATAGTTTTTATCCCGGAAATTTTGCGGGATCGGGAACTATTATTCCACGCTGACGAAGTCGCGGGCAAAAGCTAGTTATAAATGAAGAAGAGTTGGTTTTCGTACAAATTCGTATCTATTTTTTCCCATAGATTATTTCACATATTATGCCATGAAGTTAGAAATATACGCTATGTTGAACACCGAAATACCAATCCGGCCGGATCCGGCGGAATTCTCGTGAATCCGGCCGGATTCAAAGTTGTACCGGATTGCAATCCCTAGAGGCAATGCAACTTCGCGCCAAAACACGTACCGCCTTATTACAAAACAAGGTTTTTCTCTAAACCAGGTTTAAACCAGAGAAAAACCTTGTTTTGTAATAAGGCGGAATAGGTTTATTTAGACAGTAAATTACGCAGGTGGACATGCCTAAGGTGGAGTTAAGAGTGTCATTATAATTTTTGTTACTAAACTCACCTGCACAGTAAGTAAGAATAATGCTGTGCACGTCGCATTAATAAACAGAAACTGCCAACACAGTTACAATTAATTCTCGCAATAATATACACTGATAGCAATAATTGCATACAATGTTACAGTCACTGAAGATGGTGCTGATGAGGAAAAAAAGAATATTTAAAATAAAAAAATCAAACACGAGTGAAAACGAACGAAGCGATATGGTCGACGAATAAAAAACGAGAATCATTTACGTAATTGCTTGTTGCTATGGCAGTGTACAGCGCAAATGAGTTCAAACATTTGATCTAACGCAACGTAACAATTTGTACAGAATACGTGCACTACATGAACACGCACAGTTTAGCCTTTAACAATAAATCCCCCTTTTCGAATAAGCTTCTACTATTGAACCGGCTTAGGGAGCAATAACCTAAAGAAATCCAATTACACAAAGGAGCTCAACGCTGACACATGTGAAAAAAGATTATCTACCATTTGCAGACTGCAGACTTAAATTATGTATGCAAGCTACCATAGTGTGCATATGAATCACCCCAGGTCACCTAGACGTGGACAGTTCAATTATTGTTTAAATAATGCATTTAGACGATCGATCGGTTTGTCGTCAAATGCGGAAATTTCAATCGATCGTCAGGCCGCAACACAATCGCCTTGGCCGTCTTTGTCTCGCAAACTATTTCAGCTATTCCATATCAAAACAGTAAACTCCCTTGTCAAATTGTTTCAATTTATATTCTATTTCTGGAATCTTAGAACCCATAATACCAAGGCCTCAATTTAAAAAAGATGAAAAAGTCTTCCAACGTTCGGCGTTTCGTGACTGAACAAATAGCCCAAAAATCTGATTCAACAGCAGTCCAATCAAAACGTTCGCTCCAACAACTTCATCCATAATCAGCTTCATTTACAGTCATTAGTTAGTCGAAACACGAGCCCATCCTTTGGGAGCACCGAGAGAATTTCCTCGCTGGAATATCACGGCTAAAACACCATTGCTTTAACACGAAAATGAAGCGGCCAAAAGTCAAGATGAGATTTTAATTAAGTCATTAAATCATGACACGGTTGACGGGACCCACAGGGCATCACCACAGAATTATAAAATAAGGTTATACAAAGTGACAAACATGACAAATTGCGTTTAACAAGAGTGTGCAAACACGAAGGTGTGTTTAAATGAGTTAACGATTCCTTTCTGACTTGGTAAGCTGTTGACTCTCAGATGCTCAGATCTAATAGATGCGAAGAAGCAATAATGAATACAAATTATTATTGGTTATGATTTCTGAACAATATAATTTAATTAAACACGCAAAGTAATTACCATAGAAGATTGAAGAAGCGTTCAAGCTTCATCTATAATTTGCATCAAATCAAACTTGTAGTACAGTAACATAATTATGTTAGCAGCACAGGGAATGAAAATCAATTCCTAGAATAAAGAATTTGTTTAGAAAACTAGCATCGGATTATAATAGAAAGAAAATAAGAGCGATGCAGAAAATTGAATCGGAAAACCAAAGGGAACTAGTTAAATTAAATATTCGAGCAACCTTCCGGGCGATTTCACCAACAATCTAATCCATTACGGGACCCTGGCGGATTTGGTAAATTTTTCGACAGCCAAACTAGATTATCCTGTACAACTTGTATTATTTATTATTTTCGACTGTTGCTAAGCAAGTTTTTTGTAAGCATCGAGGAAGCTCTTCGCTATCAATAGGTAGAGGTAAGCAGTTATTCAATCAGTCTCTCTTGTTGCTAAGTTGCGAATCTGCATTCGGCATATTTTCCGTTAATATTTAACTTGGAGCGAAGTCGAATGATTTAGCCTCATTATCAACTTTGACCCGCAATCAGCTCAATTCTTGACTTCAATTACGTAAATCAGCACACGATTCCGCCGAGTAGATAATCTTGTTAGAAGCAATTATCGTCATTGCATGTAGGCAATGATGTTTAATATAAGTACACGTATTTCAGTAGGCCGCTTATAAACTCGGTTTATAGTTTCTAAGCCTAGTAGGCCAGTTTCTGTTGAAGGAAAACGTGATGATAATATCAGGTTGTCAGACATCCCTATTTATGGAACCGTTTCACGATAAAGTAACACAATTAAAGGAAATTAACTCAAATAATACTGGGCGTAAATAAAATTGTGTCACGTTTATAGGTCACAATCAAAATGTGTTTTTTTTCTGGGTACGTTTTAGATATTGGTACCTTTGCGAATTCAACATTTTGCAAATTCAACATTGTAGTCCTGAAGGTCTACTTCTCAGATTTCTTTTACAGGTCATTACGGTGTTCCATTAAAATATAACAACCTAAATTAACGGACAAACCCATATGAAGCCGGGCCTTAAATATCCGTAATCTACATGTGCCATGACCATTAAGAACAATGAAAGACGTTACTCACAATGGCCGTAGTAACATCGTTACAGACCTATAGATCTTTATCGATAGAGTAGGTACTATTTAGAGGCCATGGGAACTCTATGCGTGACGTCGTTATCTCGGTTAAAAATAAAAAGCATACCTAGGGAATCCGTATATCTGACAGGAAAACGACGTACGTGCTTAGACAAAGCAACAGAAAAAAAGCGACGAAATAATTGGCACGCAACATCACTACAGACAATGAGCGTCTTCAAATAATTTCAAAAGCACGTTCTTAAAAAAAAGGGCTGAAGTCGGGCAGTCTACGGACTAAAAAGTTAATTATCAAAGTGGTTGAGGGCACTGTTATGGAAATGAAGCATTGTTGCTATGCACGTTCAAGTCGTCATATAATTTCCCTGCTACATCTTTGGAGTGACGACCTTGGGCAAGTTAAACGATGCTTTATATGGAAACGAACCGGAAGAATTACATTTTTTTTTTACCAAATGGATGAAAGGACGGAATCATCTGAGTAAACGTCTTTAAAACCTCCTAATAACTAGAGATTTCATACTTTTGACGACCAAGCGACAGCCGGCTCATTGTGTCTCGAATCACGTGTGTTCGAAGGTTTAAATTAAATTAGGTAAGGTTAGAATTGAAACTTCGACTGAGTAGAAGCGAAAAAACCATAAAACATAGCCTATGGCGCTTAACAATTAGCAACTTTCTATCAGTTTAAAAATTGATGTAATCCGCACTGGGATTACGTATCTTGCAATAGCCGAGCGATCGCGATAATTTAGCAAAATTTTGCTGCTCAAACGTCAATTCAAAATACGTCACGTCAAATAGCAATTAGCGATAGTGCTGCCTCTGTGGAGCAATCAGTTAACTAAAATATGCATTTTCCGTTTGGTGGTTTCGTATTTAGTATGGTTTTTAAGAGCAAAGTTAAGTTATTTTTGTTAAAGGTGATATTTAATTAGTTCCAGCGATTGCTACTTTATCGTCATCGTAGCAATAAGTGCATTAGAACAATCAGCGAGCGATTAGCAATCGGTTAATACATAATACGATTTTTTTTGACGATCGCGCGGTGATCGCGCGATCACTGCGCAAATATTGCTCATTGCTGTTTCATAGGTAATAACCCCGCGGACCAGTTCTTCTAGACGTTACCTCATCTTCTTAGCGTATGTGGACGATATCATTTTTGATTACCTCTCACTATCAAACTTTTTGAGAACGGTCATTATTTTTTTTTAATACAGCGGGTGATTTCGATCTTTCAAATGCATAAGCTAGATGCTTAGATACACCTGTTGCGAAAATGGTTTATCGAAATGGACTGCTAATACATCCTACCGCTATAAACAGTAACTGTCTGTCACGGTGTTACGGCTAAACCACTGAGCCCATTTTGATGTATTTTCGCTACTTTGTAATCTGCACATCTCTGAAGCATCCGCGATAAGCGTCATTCTTGTGGACGATGACGCGTAGGAACAGGATACTCTACGATGATATACTGATGATTTACTACACATATAAATCTTTATAATTATGTACAAAAGAGAACTTTAATATCATATTGCTAATCATTTGCCCAACGAGTTTCATTAATTAATAATTACTTACCTAACATTCGACAATTGCACTACGGCTACTGTAATCATCAAGTAGTAGGTATTTGTGGAAATCAACAAGTTTTGATTTGTACAGTTTTTTTTAATAAAGTAACTACATAAAATCATGTTAAACAGGAAATGACTATGTACAGACAGACTCTCCACCACAATTTTATTACGGACAGATCTAGAGTGCGAATTATCCCGAATGTGTTTATGTCTCGCAACCATCTTCAAAATAGATTAACCGAACAGTGTACGGCCAATTTTAGTGCATCACATCACGTGCAATATTGTTTTTACGACGCGTTGTTACTTATAATGTCAAGTACAAAACGTTGAAACAATCGAGCGGTTAAAAACCTTTTTTTATTGTTAACAGCCATTGTTAATAATGCAGACCTTTGTTGTATGGGATTAGGTAGTTATTTTTTACAATTGCATATTACAAGTCAATGACCCAAGACTTTTGTAGTTACAATATCTGCCAGTGACCATTGATGTCTGAATAATATTATGAAACCTGAATATTTTAATTTGCATCGTTATTCGCCACGCCATTATAATATAAATTTTTAGTCCCCTAATTTGATAATCGTTGTACGTTTTTTGTGACTAAAATACTAATTCATTCAGTTAGGGCATTTGTACTTGCGGAGCGATGCGATACGACGCTGTAAAGTGTTCATTAGTCTGTATAGAATATATTTTATTTCAGCTTAACACTACAACATTATGATGTGTTTCCACACGAGATGCCGCTAACTAATAATTATGATAGATAAATAAACCAGTAAATAAATACTGCTCACGCTAGCCAGTCAACACCATATACAAATAAATTACAAATTACTTACATAAAAAATAGACATTATAAAATTGTAGGTCATCTAGGTAGACATTAAGTGACAATCATAATTACATACAATGTTACTAAACGTCGTAGTAAGAAACACGGGCTTACGGCGTAGACACATGAATGTTCGCAGATATCTGCGAACGTAATTGGTAATTATAAAGGCAAGTAGCCACATGCAAAGCATAATGATAATAAATCATTAGTAGGTGTTTATACAGATGTAAGCATGGATCGCGTTATCGCAATTTATAAGTGTACGTATTGCTAACATTATAAGAACTTTTTTACAGTGTACTCGATGTGTGTGCAGCGATTACACATAGCAAATATTAAACACCTCACGAGGAACGTATTCAATTATTCTTAGGACCATGAATTATCATAAGTCTTCTTGGTTATCACGGATATGGGAGTAGGTTAAGAAAGTAATAGAAATATTTTTTAACTAATTCTTTTAATAGCTTGATATCGCTTCGCCTCGCTAGACACTACAGTGATGGCATGTCGAGTTTTATTAAAAACGTAGCAAAAATCGTAACTACGACGCATAATGCAACACGTGTTATATCCTAAAAAGTTAGCCATAAAAATAGTGCAAGTTACCTAGACATAATGAAACACTTGTTTTAGATCTTACATAGTTAAATAAGTAAGCGGTTACTTAGCTAGTGGCCAGTGTTTTGTTGTAATTTGTTTTTAATTATAGTTAATTATGTGTTCAGCCTTGGTTTCACTACTTCATTTTTAGGATTCCCTACTAGTCAGACATTGCGTTTATAATCTACGTAAAAAAAATCGAATGAATCTCTAGATGAGAAGATTTAAATATAATAGTCATTTATTTTATCTACAAGAACATTAAAAAACGCGTTATTAAGTGTCAACTTAATAAACTATGAACGAAAACGTCTTCAAAATCGTGGAGAAAAAAATATATCTCAATTTATTTTCTTTCTCCAAACCTATTACGTGAATAACCAGATCTCAAAAAATGCATTCACGAACGAAAGCCAAGAAACTAGCCCATCAACTTCTTGGATAAAACACCTACATTTTTTCAATACTGAGCATTTTTTATACAGAACCCACATTATTATGAGCATAGATGCTTGTCAAGTTTTTTATAAGCTCAGCTCACAAGGTAACTTCTAAATTAAGAACGGTTTAATGATACCTTTTGGAATCAATTGAGTATAATGTTGTTGCCAGGCGGAGAGGCGAATGAAGGTCGATTATAAAGTTTGCTTTAACTCGCGGTTGAACATTTTTTTATTTTATATTATAGCTCTTTCTTTTCATGTCTTAGCGTGGATTGTAGATGTGTAGATATGTAGTTAGTTGCATGATTTGTGTGGAAAATTTGTACTTACGTACTTTCTTAAGCAGTTTTTTTTTTAATTTCAAGATTTTGTTTTGAAACTGTTCCCACTAATACTTTAATTGGGAATCAGCTCAGCCTTCGCAATGGTGTTAATTTTTATTTTATTATACGCGTTTTTTATTACTTTAATATGCATGTTTTATAGTTAAATGTGTAATATAAATTTTCTAAATGATAGTACAACCGTATCAAAATACGTAGCGTGGTTTAGAAGAAGGAAGAGAAATAACAGACAGAGATGAAAAAAAAACGACTTTTTACTATTTAGAAATAATAATAACCTACAAATATCATATATGTCAAGTTTGTGAAGATAATTGTGCGAGTGGCTGTTTAATAACTCTTTCACGACACGCTACTCATCTACTAAATAGATTTTACTGAAACTTCAGTAACATAGCGTTTAACTGAATAACATTACGCTAAGACCCACGGGAGCAGAGCTGTAACTAAAGACCTAACATAACGCAGGTAAAACAGCAAGGAACAGCTAGCTAGTTATAATACAAAGATGTTTCGTAAGAGGTGTTCTCTAGAAGTACTGGTCTAATCAAGTTCATTCGTTACCAGTAATCTACACTTTTGGTGCCATAGTTCAAGTTTCATAGCATGCCTATCTGACTTCCCCATGAACGAAGCCGCGAACAGAAACTAGTACTTAATTTAATGTTTTTTTTTTCAATTTTAATGTTTGAACGTCTACCTACCTAATGGTTTTAGACGAAAACACATTTTCTTCCAACAAAGTTTTCTCAAACTTTTGAGATAAAGCGAAGAAAAGTTACGAAGTATGAATGAGAAAAATGCAATGAATTAAAGATTCACAAACTCAATTTATGGCTGTTTTTTCGGAAAAATATGAAGTCTTTAAGGTTTTAGTGAAGATGTGTCTAATGGCTGAAGTTTTAAAGTTTAAGAGTTAGCGTTTAAATAGGCCAAAATCATAGAGAAATCACGACAGTTTCGCACGGGTTTTTATGTAAATCCCTTCAATTCTTTACTATAACATTCATGTATAGGAAGCATTCATAGGGTCGGACGACAGCGAAAAGCGGCTTTGTTTTAAATACTATGTAAGAAGAAGCATTAGCAACAACTGCCATCCTTTAACTAGAAAGTAAGTGAGTAAGTTTATAATTCTAGTCCTGCGCCTCCTGCTGTAACGGTCGCCTGGAGGACACGGTCGAGCACACGGTGGAGCTGTGCCCCGCATGGGCGAGCCATCGCCGTGTCCTCGCAAAGGCGAACGGCGGCGGTGACCTCTCGCGCCCGGCGCTGGTTCAGGCCATGCACCGGGGCGAGACTGAATTGGAAGCCGTCGCATCCTTCTGCAAAGCAGTTATGCTAGTGAAGGAGGCCGCGGCGCGTAAGAGGCAACGACTAGCCTTTCGCCCCAGACAGGGACCCAGGAGTAGACGTCAAGAGTCGCAAGACGACAAAAGGCCATCGAGGGCGCGGGTCTGCGGACGGCGAGTGATGGGTAGCTCGCCGCCCGGCTAGAACCAGGCCCGCGTCGACGGCGGCGCGTTAGTGTTTCACACGCGCATCGAAGAGAAGTCAGCACGAGGAGGGGCTCAACAGGGCCAACGCCTGCCGGGGTTGCGGAATGTTTATAATAGTTACCGTGACCCCGGAACATAAGTAGTTGACGTAAGCAGGTAAGCTGAATAGAGTGCGTAGTCCCTGATAAATCTTTTTTTTTAGAGGAATCATTTGGAATACTACGTTTTTATATTGTCTTTATTAATCTACACGGTGCATCGTTGATTCATCTTCAGTCATCATCGGACGGCAGTCGTTCCGTCCATTGGTGAAAACCGCGTGAAAATCTGTCTGTTGATTATCGCGTTTAGACAGAGTGTCAAAGAATCTGACTAATTAGTTGAGTGAAATATCGACATTTCCGCAACTTTATTTGACAATTTGTATTGTTGTTAATTCGGAGGTGTTTATTGTGCCTTAGTTTGCCTTATGATGTCTCTCAGAACCATAGATTCAAGTTATGCCCTTTTTTCGGCATTTAGGTGTCGCCTAAGGTTAGTGAAAATGGGAAAAAGTAGTGGTGATTCTCTTGTTCACAAATTAAACCAAATTTAAGTTAAGTGCATCTTTCTCTTTCCATTAGGTCAAAAAAAGGACAGAACATGCCAGTTTAGTCCTGTCTAATTAGCGAGAGCCTGCAGTAAATTGGCGTATTTTTAGTGGCCATGTTTTGAATCGTGTCTAAAACAGTCTGCAGTTTCATTCAAGTCATAACAAGGATTTTAAAATCAAATCACAAGATACTGCCAAAGTATATTTTTCAATTAAACTTTTTAGATAGATATCTCAATAAATTGAAAAAAGCAATATAATAAACAAACCTAATCAATCAGATAGGTTTTTATGAATTACAAATACTGTAAAAGTACTGGAAATGATATAACAATAATAACACTGATAGGAAGTTTGATATTTAAAATCTATTTAGTTAAGTGCATAAGGGTGAATGACCTAAAAGTTATAGTTTAAATAGTCAACCTCAAAACTATTTTAGTCAAATAAACCATTTACAGGTACTTTTGGATCGTCAAGATGTCAGTCAGTCAGAAAAATGAAGCTAGTTTTACAAGTGAAAAGATTGGATTTAGAAACCATTGCCTTATTTTGATCAAGATGTTAATGCCCGTCTTGAGTACTATAAAGCGCATTCCGTAACTGCCAATTACCTGTTACCTGTCCACATATTTGTTTTTATATTAGTAAAAACATTGTCAAAGCAGAACAAATACCTACTTCAATACGATTTTCTTGAAAATAATACCTAATTCTTTGAATTTGATTTACATTATCCAAGACCGAGTATGGAAAGTAAATAGAGCATGTAGAGATATGGGCATTTACATAAAAATACTTACACATTCAACAAACAAAGTATGCATCATAAATGTAAATAAAACTATGTGTATGCATAGCTAACTTAGGAACATAAAATATTAAAGAGTTCAACAACACTGAAATGTCAGCATTGTATTAATACACTAGCTTCTGCCCGCGGCTTTGCTCCCGTTAGAAAGAGACAAAAAGTAGCCTATGTTACTCTCCATCCCTTCAACTATCTCCACTTAAAAAATCACGTCAATCCGTCGCTCCGTTTTGCCGTGAAAGAAAGACAAACAGACAGACAGACAGACACACTTTCCCATTTATAATATTAGTGTGGAAGTATGGATATTCCATACAATTTTGATGACCGAACTCTGGTACGTAATTAATAGATATTTTAAGTGTAGGTTTTTGCATGATAAAGGCAAGGCTGAGTTAATTGATGTGTGTAGTCAATAAATAAATGTATTCTGTAGTTATCTGCCGAATAACTATCATTATATTTTATAGTTTCAACTTAGAAACTAATGTCTGTATGCCCAAGTAGGTAACAAAGCTGCTAAAATGATTATGCGGAATACAATTTCATGTCCTCTGTATGGTACAGTTCTTTATTTAACCTTTCAACGACCAACCGACAGCCAGCTGTCGGGCAGCTATTATCTTTCTATTGTCTCAAATCAAGTGTGTTCGAAGAATTAATGAAAACTTCTTTAGAATAAGCCTAACGATTAGTCAATAAAATGGATTGAAAAAAGATGACGATGCTAATTAAAAAACCTTTTAAACTGCACAAATTAAATGATTCTTTGATTTTTATATTGTAACAGGTTTCATAATTATAAAGATAGTAATCTAGACTGCACTACAAGTAGTAATTTGCATTGTATAATTTAGGAGATTGTCTGTTCAAGCAAAGTAAATGCCATTGCAAGCGGCAGAAGTTTTGACTGAACAAATACATATTTAATTACTCCTTAATGCACTGCAGTTTGTATATAAACGATACCACACAGTTGTTTATAGACAAGATTATTCTTTACCACACATTCCACAATGAGCATACATATTTGATTGTGACGTTTAGTCTCACACCATTTTCCTATACAAAACTAACTACGCTTATTACATTTCCTTTAGTGAGTTCCGATATCCACAGCACTTGTTATAAAACCATTCAAAGTTACAAGCAAAAAATTGCACTAAACCACCATTTAATCAACTTATAAATCTTCAAACATTACTATATTTGCATTAAAATTATGATAGTGGGCAAATTTTTTCACACAAGTAATGTAGCAAGCTCGCTCAACTTTGTAGCAAAAAAATGTACCATGAAAAGAACAGTGAAGATATATTCACACATGTAATGTAATCAGATTAAAAACTGTAGTTATTATAATTCTTAACACTCAACACCACTCTGCAATGATTATCAGATAGTTTCTATGTACATATACGTAGTAGGCATGTACTATAAGCCTATATATACAAAGTTATAGGTTATATATCTTGTTGCCATGCGAGATTTCATTGCTCTCTCGTTAGATAATTGTAGAGTTGCAAACGAAAATTAACTCGTGGTTGCATTTATGGTCGTGTTTCCGATATATTTACGCGTTTTGAACACATTTACGTAGCCTTTTTCGCAGTAAAACAAACGTTATGCGCGTACGTACATGTACGAGACCTTGTAACCCTAATATGACCTGTCAGAACAGTTTAAGGACATGGACCCCACAGTACTTGTAACTAACCTATTTTCATTCTCTATCTAGCCTATAACCTGATAATACTCTAACCTTTATCAGTAGAATTTTTATGAATGTAATTTATAGGTTATAAATTGAGTGCCCTTGACAAAACTAAAAAGATGGTCAAGTCAGGTTATCAAGCTAATTCCAAGGTGATTTCACGAGGATAAATGATACCGTATTGGGAACATCGGTGTAATGGAATCTCAAGGCCGGGAGCACGGGTCTGATCACATAAAGGACTCACCGACACAACATCGATCTCGTCCGCCGCGAGAACGGCTCGCGGCACACGGCAACAACACTAGAGCACACAAAAGGATACAGGCTAAGTCCAGGTTGAATCCGTCTTTGATGTAGCGCTTCCGGCGCTTGCTAACGATGCCCTTGATAGGGTTTGTCATCTTGATATTGGACATGGAGTTGGCCATGGCTGTCAGTTGGTCGACGCGGCGCGGCAGCAGCTCTGCCGCCGCAGTGCCCTTAGCGGGCCCGCCCGCTCCTGGCACCGACCGCTTCTCTGGTGCCTTCCGCTCTCGGCGCCTGCAGCTCACGCAAATCCCCATAAAATAACCTCCGCCGCGCAGAACGTGCCCCGCTCATCGGGCCGGCGGCGGAGCGCGAGCGGCCTGACACCGGAGGCCGCGACCGGCGCTCAGCTCGCGCCCGCCATGCCTCGCGCTGCACGCGCCTCGCCTCGCTGCCTTGCCTCCAGCCGAGCCTCGGCTCCGACCAGCACCGAGCACTTCCACACCGCACCGCCAGACCGAAAGCACCGTACACTTGATACACTATAGCATAGCTCCACGCCCGGCACCGAACGCGTTCAAATCTCGCTTCACGAGCGATGAAAAAATTATCTCGCGCGAATGGCGTCCATCCTGCGTTTGCACTAGTACACGGACGAAGAGAAACAGTTGCACAAGAAAGAAAGATGGTTATGGCCGAAAGTGTACTGCGTGTCTCTTTCGCACTACCGCAGTCTGCGCTCGTATGATAAAGATAACGCACAACCTTAATTTTCTAGTGGTCGCTAGCTAGCTCTCTTTGTTCATTACGGTTCCTATTTGGGTCCGTAAGGTGGCGTTGTAGTCTTACAAGTTACCGCGACTTTTCAAATCAAATTATCCTTACCAACCCCGTGAAAAATTCAGACGTATGTTTTTTTTACCTATCAGAGTAAAAATAAAATATAATTTTATTTCATTTATAGATGGCAATTCACGCTAAAAAATAAATAATAAAAGGTTAGTTTCTTGCTTTGTTGTTAGTTTAACACGAAGACACGACAGATGGCAGTGTTAAAGCATAGAGCCAATCCATAGACGGTATAGACCATGTATGGTGGCGCGGGAGGTTTTAAAAAGTTTTACGGAAAAGAGGATGTAATTGAATAAAAGAACAATTAATTTTTTTCTGGAGTTGGTGATACAATTAACAATTTCATGTTACGTTTGTACGTTACAAAGAATATACTCGAATTTTATTATTTGGGCGATGCCTACCTTCTGGTTAGATTTAGGTAGGACCTTTTATTTTGCAATAACTATAAATCAATGTTTAATAATAAATAATGCACAGTCTATAAACTACAAGTGGTCTATAAACTTACATTTATGTACTTTTAACACTGCGTAAGCGGCTAGGTTTAGGTATCATCTATTCAATAGAATTAAAACTATATTTCTAAGAACTTAATTGCTAGGTATTGAATGCAATAGGTATTATAAATATTGTGACTAGGCTAGTGTTACATACTAATTTACATAAGTATTATTTTATTCATTGTACAGCTATGCAAATATAATAACTTAATTGGAAAACTCCTCGCCTACGTAACTTGCCCTGATTACATTTTTTTGTGATTTCTTTGCAGTTTCTACGTCAATAGTAGTGATGCACATCTATTATTACTTATAATTATTTCTCGAATTTCTTGCAGCCCATTTATTATATTTATTCACAGGTGCCGATTCTCTTATTCACAAACTAACGTAAATTTAAGTTAAGTGCATCTTTCTTTTTTCATTTAATTAAGAAAAGGATAGAAGATAAAATATTAGTTAAGTCCTGTCAAATTGAGACACTCCATCCATAGACAATTTAGATATACCTACGTCAATTTTCTTTCGGCGCTGCCTACAGTGTGACCATATGTGGCAGGATCCTGCCTTTTTGGCAGGTTCAGCCCTTTATTTTACTCTCTGGCACATTTGTTTGACGTTTTAGAAATCCGGCAGTATTTGGCAGTATTAGCAATATAAGCTGACAGATTTGGAAGTATAGCCGCTACAGTCCACAAAAAGAGTAGGATGCAGTATCGAGAAGGGAAAAAAAGTAAATAGGAATTTTAAAATGCCTATGGCAACCTCATCAAAACAAAAACGCGGAATAGATAAACAAGTAATAAATATTTTACATGTTAAACAGGGCATTAGTGAATATGGTGACTGTGTTTCATTCCAGCCAACTAAAGAAATGATTAAACAAATGATAAAAGCGCTGTATAAAGAAAGTGATCAAGAAGAATACGATGAATGATGAATGTATAATTTAATTCAGTTCACTTTTAGACTTTTAGATCAATTATTTTACATAAAACTCCAAAAAAATAATGTGTTTTTTTTATTTTAAATTATATTGGCATTATTTTGGCATTTTTTTGCTTTAGATTTTGGCAGGATTAATCAGTTTTCTTGCCTTAGTGGAGCAGGATCTCTAATTTTAGGTTGGTCACACTGGCTGCCTAATTTGACAGGATTAAACTAAAATGTTTCTTCTGTTCTTTTCTGTAAGAAATGGAAAGAGAAAGATGCATTTAACTTAAATTTAGTTAAGTTTATGAACAAGAGAATCAGCACCATTATGTAGCTATGTCACACTAAATTTGGAAATAATAATGTCCAAATTATAGCTAAGAAGTTGTCTAAGTAATATTTCACGTCTATTCTAATTAGTCTCTACACTATTAATATAGTTTCTTATTTTAAACACTTCAAAAAACATCACGGCTCAGTAGTTTTAAGTAGGTATGCCATTTAATAGATGCGTAGATAAAATGCTTTGCTAATTAGGGTCCGGCTTCCGTTAACACCAGCGAGGGTTGGAGTGTACGTAACGGGGCACTGAGGAAAAAACACTTAGAAAAATTTTGATGAAATTTTCAAACTTAATAATACTTTCTTTTTATGGTTTTATCGTATGGGGGACATCAAAAGAAACAACTTTTTCCCGGGATTTTTTTTTGTGAGGTCAATGACCGCTGAGATAGGAGGCAAAATCTAACCCTCATTATTAAGGCGTCTGGGACTTAGAAAAATTTTCTTTTTGACGAAATTTTCAAACTTAATAAAACTTTCTTTTTATGGTTTTATCGTATGGGGGACATCAAAAGAAACAACTTTTTCCCGGGATTTTTTTTTGTGAGGTCAATGACCGCTGAGATAGGAGGCAAAATCTAACCCTCATTATTAAGGCGTCTGGGACTTAGAAAAATTTTCTTTTTGACGAAATTTTCAAACTTAATAATACTTTCTTTTTATGGTTTTATCGTATGGGGGACATCAAAAGAGACAACTTTTTCCCGGGATTTTTTTTTGTAAGATCAATGACCGCTGAGGTAGGAGGCAAAATGTAACCCTCATTATTAAGGCGTCTGGGACTTAGAAAAATTTCACCCAAAAACAACGCCTAATCAAGCCTTCGGGATCCGGTGGGATGTGGGAGTACTAGGGTGGGGAAACACCGGGGGGCGACCTTAAGGTTAATGACCTTGACCCTAGGGTCAAGGTCATTAACTAGTCCAAGAGCGAGCGAAGCGAGCTCGGGACATGGGGCACCCCGACTCGGACAGGTTAGGTTAGAAGGGGATGGCGGGGTCTAGTGAGCGAGCGAAGCGAGCGAATAGACCCCGCCATCCCATTCGTGGTTATTTTTTTTATGACCATTAAGCCCCGCGAAGCGGGGCTCCGACTGTGCCCTTTAAGCAAACTAGTCCAAGAGCGAGCGAAGCGAGCTCGGGACATGGGGCACCCCGACTCGGACAGGTTAGGTTAGAAGGGGATGGCGGGGTCTAGTGAGCGAGCGAAGCGAGCGAATAGACCCCGCCATCCCATTCGTGGTTATTTTTTTTATGACCACTAAGCCCCGCGAAGCGGGGCTCCGACTGTGCCCTTTAAGCAAACTAGTCCAAGAGCGAGTAGACCCCGCCATCCCATTCGTGGTTATTTTTTTTATGACCATTAAGCCCCGCGAAGCGGGGCTCCGACTGTGCCCTTTAAGCAAACTAGTCCAAGAGCGAGCGAAGCGACCTCGGGACATGGGGCACCCCGACTCGGACAGGTTAGGTTAGAAGGGGATGGCGGGGTCTAGTAAGCGAGCGAAGCGAGCGAATAGACCCCGCCATCCCATTCGTGGTTATTTTTTTTATGACCATTAAGCCCCGCGAAGCGAGGCTCCGACTGTGCCCTTTAAGCAAACTAGTCCAAGAGCGAGCCTTTTAAGCAACTTTTAGTGATCAAGGTTATTCATGACGTCAAGGTCACTGACCCCTAACGTTCCCCGTCATATCCCTGCGTTTTTAGTATTTGACCTTGAGCTCAAGGTCATTGATCTTGGCGTCAATATCATTGACCTCGAGCGATTCCCATCATTTTCCTGCGTCTTTATAAATTTGACCTTGACCTTGAGTTTAAGGTCATTGACCTTGGCGTTAAGGTCACTGACCCCTAACGCTCCCCGTCATTTTCCTGCGTTTTTATGAATTTTGACCTTGACCTTGAGTTCAATGTCATTGACCTTGGCGTTAAGGTCACTGGCTTCAGGTGTTTCCCATTATTTTCCTGCGTTTTTATAAATTTTGACCTTGACCTTGAGTTCAAGGTCATTGACCTTGGCGTCAAGGTCAGTTACTTCGAGCGTTCCCCGTCATTTTCCTGCGTTTTCATAAATTTGACCTTGACCTTAGGGTCAAGGTCATTGACCTTAAGGTCGTCCCCCGGTGTTTCCCCACCCTAGTACTCCCACATCCCACCAGATCCCGAAGGCTTGATTAGGCGTTGTTTTTGGGTGAAATTTTTCTAAGTCTTTTTTTCATAGTGCCCCGTTTCGTATACCATGACCCCAGCGAGTGTATTTGTAGACTTTTTTATATGTGACTGTCAAGAATTCCACAAGTAACGGGTGTGAGCAGGTAACTCCTTTCCGTGACGCAATTTAATGCATGCAATATTGGTTTAGGACGTATTTCTGAGAAACCACTCACAACTACACAAGTCAGCCTTGGTCCGGGTTTTTTTCATTTGTCTGTAGTGCACCTGTGCACCTGATAATTAAATTATTCTGGAAGAATATAAATATAGCTCGTTAAATACAAGAGCATTACGATTGACGCATTACCCAATTTCAAATATTTATTGTTTTATTACCCACACCCACATAATAATATCTACGAATTTGCTGTATCTATTATAGTGGCATAGATAATTGGTTGCGACTTTACGAGTAGACTGCTTGTTGCCACCCGGCTCGCGCACACGCACTGCACGATGTTCCACGCTACTTATAGGGCTGACACGTTCGCTAGCGGACTCATTGTCATACAAATGAAGGACTGATAAATTTTGACAGGTATAATACACGACACACGGTGAATTATAATGTTATCGGCGTCTATTAAGGATTTAGAGTTATGGTGGTTTTTGTTTCCGTGACGACAATATTAACCAGCGATCAGGAAAGTAGGAGCCGGTGTCAATTGTGTTTGGAAATGGGCTGATACTAATGACTAGAAAATTATTCGTTGCAGGTGCCAATTGCCTACCATATTAATACTTACTACTACCTATTTTGTCCAATTTAATCATTATGCAGGCAGCTTAAAATATAAACAATATCGTGAGCGTGACTGCAGAGAACAATAATTAAAGTATTGGTTCCTAAAATGGTCCATGTTGACCTCCAGGGGTCGACGACGATATGGAATCTACGTCAGTGGATCGTGTTACCTGATTACTGGGCTGTAGAAGTCTTACAGCCTGCTAGCTCTATGTAAAACAGCTGCATTCTGATAGACTGGAAGCGATTTTTAAACCTTCGAAGAAACGTGATTCCAGACACAATAGAAAGACAATAGCAGCGCGACAGCCGGCCGTCGCTTGGGCGTCGAAGAGTTATTATAGTTGTACAAAGGCTACGGAGTTATCAAACCAATTTATTATTAGTAAAACTCCACAACCCTAACAAAACCGGTACTTTATCAGATTCTAAGAACTATCATCATTACATATGGCTGTGCACTATGCACCTAGAATAAAGAATTCATTTACTCTTTAGGTCTTTGTAAAATGTTAAAATCACGAAGTAGGTGTTGTTTACCATTTACTAATCTATTGGTCCTATCCTCGTTCTGAATAATATCCGAACATATTATTATATTCCAGGCATTTACAGGACCTTTAAAATATCCCTCGATCCCGGAAAGCTGATGTGCCTCCAACCCTGGTCAGAATTCGGTACAGTCATGCCGACATTCATTAATGCAGAGTGAAATATGTCCGGGACCTGTGATGGGCCCATACCTCGATGTGAGTTAACTGATAGTTATGGATTCAAGACTGTGAAGTGAAAATACTTACGTCCAAAAAGGCCATCAGTCATTAATTTGGTTCAGTCAAAGTCTAGAGGGCCCCACTCCACTGTGGAGAAGTGTCCCAACGCCTTGCGGCTATTTCGTCAATCGTAAAGGCGGAACCACATTACCGTGTCGTGGCGTGTCGTGGCGCGCCAGAAGCGTATCGGTTTCATACATTTAGTATGGTTAGAGACACACTTGTATGGCGTGTCGTGGCGCGACACGTTCGGCCGTGTCGCCGACTGCTCGACACCGATTGCGCCAGAGCGGTGGTGGGGGTTTATGACGCGACACGACACACGGGCAAAATGTGTTTCTGTACCGGCGCGTGGCTCGTGGCGCGAACCGAACATCTGGCGGGCACTTTTGAATTTATTAATATTTGCAGCAAAATATCTGACGATCTTATTGAACTTGTAAATGGTGTTTGGAAATTAGAGTATTTTATCACTACATAGGGCATGCAAACCGATAACCGATAATCGATAATTTATCGGTTATCGATCCATTTTGACTAAACGATAAATATCGAAAACAAAAACGATAATTACCGATAATCGATAATTTTTTTACAACGAATTACTAGCCTAAATGACAAAACTATTGATTGCTTGTCATTTCTGCAGACATATTTTCAGCAGCAAAAAAATAGCAACAGTAAGCACATCCTAAAAATCTCTTTAAAATGTGATTATTTCAAATGTGATCTCTTTTAATTATAATACAAAATAATAATTTTATGTTAAGTAATTTATTTATAGTGCAATAATCCTTAAAATATTTTCTTTACTATTTATTTTAAATGAGAAACTCTTTTAATTATAAAAAGTAATTATTATATTTCAATTTAACTATTATATTAATCGTTAACAAATCTTGTTAAGATGTGTATATTTAAAGTTTTATGACTCAGATATTATATACCTTTTCAGTATACTACGAAATTATTCAATGTTAGTTTAATTATAGCAAACGTTCAAAAGTGTCAATATATTTGACTCATAATAATTATTATAATTATTATTTTGAAGAGTCTAACTTTTTTAATAATTAAGCAAAAAGAAAGCTTCTAAAATTTTATTTAAAAGATCTCTTTAAGAAGAGTTTAGTGAGGAAATCCAAAATGCTATGTTACATAATATTTTTTTTCCTTGGACAACTAACATACGGTTATCTGATCCCAAACTAAGCAGAGCTTGTACTATGGTTAAAAAAAAACTTGTTTTATTTATTTTTCAGTATGTTATATTACTTTTTATTTAAGGCAAGTAATTGCATTAGATTATCCATTCATTTACATGCAAAAAAACAAGTTTTTGTATTTATTTTTATAAATAACGACAATTATCGGTATTTACCGGTTTTTATCGAAAAAAAAAACCGATATTTTTCATTTTATCGATTATCGGAATATTTCGATAATTGCATGCCCTGTACAAATTGTGTTTTTTTTTGGACAATAAAGATTTTATTATTTTATTTTATTATTTAATTTGGCATTACTGAAATTTTGAAAGTCAATAAAATACTATTTATTTAAAAAGGGATAAATGAATAAATATACAAAATTAACAATCCTCTGTTTATCTCGGTTTTTTTTTCTCTTTCATTGTATTATTTGTGTTTTAGAATATTTTAATGTTTAATTTTTTTTTAATTTTACTCTTTAATTGTTTACTATATAACCCGTGTTTTAATTTCAAATGTTTAATTTAATTTTATGTTCATGTGTTGTTTAATTCAATTAAATACTGTTTAATTATACTTTGATTTTAATTTTATTGTGTACTTTAACTCATACAATTCTAAACTATGTTTAAAATGATGATGTATGCATGATGTGTTCTCCTATAACTGAAGGAGCACAAATCTTCAAAGAACTTTGTATAATAATGCATATTGTAATGTGTATCCTTTGTTGGAGTTCCTTTCTAAATAAAATAGGGCGAACCCAGTATTTTCTTTTATTTTTTTGGTCTGAAGAAATTTCAATGCTAAGAGAAATTGTAGGTGTTCATCAAAAGAAAACATTATGTAGGCTTGAACGCTACAAAGGTTCGTTAAGAACTGTTCAGAAAAAACGCCAGAATGCGCCACGACACGACACGTAAAGGCGGAAACATATTTACGTGTCGTGGCGCGCCATGATGCTTACTGGCGTGGCGGTGAGTGTGCACACTTACGTGTCGTGTCGTGGCGCATTCTGGCGTTTTTTCTGAACAGTTCTTAACGAACCTTTGTAGCGTTCAAGCCTACATAATGTTTTCTTTTGATGAACACCTATAATTTCTCTTAGCATTGAAATTTCTTCAGACCAAAAAAATAAAAGAAAATACTGGGTTCGCCCTATTTTATTTAGAAAGGAACTCCAACAAAGGATACACATTACAATATGCATTATTATACAAAGTTCTTTGAAGATTTGTGCTCCTTCAGTTATAGGAGAACACATCATGCATACATCATCATTTTAAACATAGTTTAGAATTGTATGAGTTAAAGTACACAATAAAATTAAAATCAAAGTATAATTAAACAGTATTTAATTGAATTAAACAACACATGAACATAAAATTTAATTTAAACATTTGAAATTAAAACACGGGTTATATAGTAAACAATTAAAGAGTAAAATTAAAAAAAAATTAAACATTAAAATATTCTAAAACACAAATAATACAATGAAAGAGAAAAAAAAACCGAGATAAACAGAGGATTGTTAATTTTGTATATTTATTCATTTATCCCTTTTTAAATAAATAGTATTTTATTGACTTTCAAAATTTCAGTAATGCCAAATTAAATAATAAAATAAAATAATAAAATCTTTATTGTCCAAAAAAAAACACAATTTGTACAGGGCATGCAATTATCGAAATATTCCGATAATCGATAAAATGAAAAATATCGGTTTTTTTTTTCGATAAAAACCGGTAAATACCGATAATTGTCGTTATTTATAAAAATAAATACAAAAACTTGTTTTTTTGCATGTAAATGAATGGATAATCTAATGCAATTACTTGCCTTAAATAAAAAGTAATATAACATACTGAAAAATAAATAAAACAAGTTTTTTTTTAACCATAGTACAAGCTCTGCTTAGTTTGGGATCAGATAACCGTATGTTAGTTGTCCAAGGAAAAAAAATATTATGTAACATAGCATTTTGGATTTCCTCACTAAACTCTTCTTAAAGAGATCTTTTAAATAAAATTTTAGAAGCTTTCTTTTTGCTTAATTATTAAAAAAGTTAGACTCTTCAAAATAATAATTATAATAATTATTATGAGTCAAATATATTGACACTTTTGAACGTTTGCTATAATTAAACTAACATTGAATAATTTCGTAGTATACTGAAAAGGTATATAATATCTGAGTCATAAAACTTTAAATATACACATCTTAACAAGATTTGTTAACGATTAATATAATAGTTAAATTGAAATATAATAATTACTTTTTATAATTAAAAGAGTTTCTCATTTAAAATAAATAGTAAAGAAAATATTTTAAGGATTATTGCACTATAAATAAATTACTTAACATAAAATTATTATTTTGTATTATAATTAAAAGAGATCACATTTGAAATAATCACATTTTAAAGAGATTTTTAGGATGTGCTTACTGTTGCTATTTTTTTGCTGCTGAAAATATGTCTGCAGAAATGACAAGCAATCAATAGTTTTGTCATTTAGGCTAGTAATTCGTTGTAAAAAAATTATCGATTATCGGTAATTATCGTTTTTGTTTTCGATATTTATCGTTTAGTCAAAATGGATCGATAACCGATAAATTATCGATTATCGGTTATCGGTTTGCATGCTCTAATTTGTAGTGATAAAATACTCTAATTTCCAAACACCATTTACAAGTTCAATAAGATCGTCAGATATTTTGCTGCAAATATTAATAAATTCAAAAGTGCCCGCCAGATGTTCGGTTCGCGCCACGAGCCACGCGCCGGTACAGAAACACATTTTGCCCGTGTGTCGTGTCGCGTCATAAACCCCCACCACCGCTCTGGCGCAATCGGTGTCGAGCAGTCGGCGACACGGCCGAACGTGTCGCGCCACGACACGCCATACAAGTGTGTCTCTAACCATACTAAATGTATGAAACCGATACGCTTCTGGCGCGCCACGACACGCCACGACACGGTAATGTGGTTCCGCCTTTAAAGGCGGAACCACATTACCGTGTCGTGGCGCGCCATGATGCTTACTGGCGTGGCGGTGAGTGTGCACACTTACGTGTCGTGTCGTGGCGCATTCTGTCGTTTTTTCTGAACAGTACTTAACGAACCTTTGCAGCGTTCAAACGTACATAATGATTATTTTTGATGAAAACCTTTAATTTCTCTTAGCATTGAAATTTCTTAATAGCAAAAAAATAAACGAAAATACTGGGTTCACCCTATAAACAGAGGACTGTTAATTTTGTATAATTATTCATTTATCCCTTTTTAAATAAATAATAAAGTAATATACTATTTTATTGACTTTCAAAATTTCAGTAATTCCTTTCCAAACACCATTTACAAGTTCAATAAGATCGTCAGTAATTTTGCTGCAAATATTAATAAATCCAAAAGTGCCCGCCAGATGTTCGGTTCGCGCCACGAGCCACGCGCTGGTACAGAAACACATTTTGCCCGCGTGTCGTGTCGCGTCATAAACCCCCACCACCGCTCTGGCGCAATCGGTGGCGAGCAGTCGGCGACACGGCCGAACGTGGCGCGCCACGACACGCCATACAAGTGTGTCTCTACCCATACTAAATGTATGAAACCGATATGCTTCTGGCGCGCCACGACACGCCACGACACGGTAATGTGGTTCCGCCTTTAGGCGGAACCACATTACCGTGTCGTGGCGTGTCGCCGACTGCTCGCCACCGATTGCGCCAGAGCGGTGGTGGGGGTTTATGACGCGACACGACACGCTGGCAAAATGTGTTTCTGTACCGGCGCGTGGCTCGTGGCGCGAACCGAACATTTGGCGGGCACTTTTGAATTTATTAATATTTGCAGCAAAATTACTGACGATCTTATTGAACTTGTAAATGGTGTTTGGAAAGGAATTACTGAAATTTTGAAAGACAGTAAAATAGTATATTACTTTATTATTTATTTAAAAAGGTATAAATGAATAATTATACAAAATTAACAATCCTCTGTTTATCTCTGTGTTTTTTTTCTCTTTCATTGTATAATTTTTGTGTTTTAGAATATTTTAATGTTTATTTTTTTTTATTTTACTCTTCAATTGTTTACTATTTAACCCGTGTTTTATTTTCAAATGTTTAATTGAATTTTATGTTCATGTTTAATTTAATTTAATACTGTTTAATTTTACTTTGATTTTAATTTTATTGTGTACTTTAACTTATACAATTCTAAACTATGTTTAAAGTGATGATGTATGCATGATGTGTTCTCCTATAACTGAAGGAGCACAAATCTTCAAAGAACTTTGTATAATAATGCATGTAATGTGTATCCTTTGTTGGAGTTCCTTTCTAAATAAAATAGGGTGAACCCAGTATTTTCTTTTATTTTTTTGGTCTGAAGAAATTTCAATGCTAAGAGAAATTGTAGGTGTTCATCAAAAGAAAACATTATGCACGTTTGAACGCTGCAAAGGTTCGTTAAGTACTGTTCAGAAAAAACGCCAGAATGCGCCACGACACGACACGTAAATGTGCACACTCACCGCCACGCCAGTAAGCATCATGGCGCGCCACGACACGGTAATGTGGTTCCGCCTTAAGCATCATGGCGCGCCACGACACGTAAATATGTTTCCGCCTTAAATCGTCAATCCGTCGATTTAATCGTCTTTGAAGCTTCAAAATATGATTCTTTGTTCTCCTCTCCTTCCCACTTAGGTTAAGGGGTTAATTATATTCCCCTGTCAAAAAACACAGATTTTATCTTCCCAAATGACGTCATTAGTCTTTAAGCTAGCGACCTTGTAGTTTCCATATTTCTTATCAAGATTGCCCGTTCAGTTCTCATTTTGGCAACCCTAGAGGTACAACAGTCGGGTCGCACCTTGTCGATATCGATGTACAGATAAAATACGTTTGGTGACGGATGATTCATATGCCTAAGCTATTAGTGATGACCTTGTGAGTAACGAAGTGGAATAATTCATCATCCGCTGTAGGTAATTACAGTTTACAGCGTAATGATTGTGAAATGACGACAGATGAGAACAGGGAGACCCTATGACTTTTGTGGTTATTAAAAATACGTATTAAAATATAAAAAAAAACCGGCCAAGAGCGTGTCGGGCCACGCGCAGTGTAGGGTTCCGTAGTTTCCCATCCGTCGCAATAAATACTCGCAGTTTATGAGTTTAAAAAAAGGCTATTTGTTACGTTGACAAATTATTACTAATTACGCAGAAATATTTTGTACAGCCTTTTTGTCTTTTTTGTACAAAAACTGTTCTTTCCATCAAGTTCAAAATAATTTTTCTAGAAAGTCCTTATAAAGTTCTACTTTTCAGATTTTTTTCATATTTTTTAAACTTATATTATGGTTCAAAAGTGAGAGGGACACATTGTTTTTTACTTTTGGAGCGATTATTTCCGAAATTATTGACATTATCAAAATATTATTTTAGTAAACCCCTATATTCATTTTCAAAATACCTATCCAACAATGTATTACACGTTAGGGTTGAAATAAAAAAAAAAACACTTCCCACTTTACATATAGGGGGGCTACCCTAATAAAACATTTCTTTCCAATTTTTATTTTACCACTTTGTCGGCGTGATTAATATAATATTGGTGAAAAATTTTAGTTTTCTAGTGCTAACGGTCACATAAATTAAGCGAGGGCGGACAGACAGACAGACGGACGGACAGACAGACATGGCGAAACTATAAGGGTTCCTAGTTGACTACGGAACCCTAAAAAATAGAAAGCGAATGAAAGAAGCAACAGATCAATTTGAGAATCTTTCAGTTTGATTTCTTTTCAAGTAGGTAGCTTAAGTACTTAGACGTTTTTGCTTAGATTTTCTCTGTCTCTACCTTACTTAACCTTACCATATCGTAGTTTGACGATTGTAAATAGCTGTGACTAAGTTTTTACTAGGTCAGTTTTTTTTTCTTTTTATTTAGCCTCAGTTCAAAAACAATGCATCTTATAATTTCGTGACAATTTACTAATAGCATTTACTAACTTACGTCGCTGACTGTACAGTTACAAAAAGCCACTACTTGTAATGGTTTTGTTCATAGAAATGAATGCTTGGGTTCAACCTCTGCTTACACGTGCTGCTTACTCCTTTGTGTGGCTTAATATACTACCAAAGTATGTATCTACCTAGCTTGTACAGTTCCTATACACAACAACTACATATACCTACTATTTATGACTATGAAGAGGTAAAGTTTATTTTTAGGTTTTTTTGTTTGCAGGAGGTAGTCTCTGTAAGTCCTAGTCCCAATTAAAAAATAAATTTTGAGTTGGATAGTTCATTTATCGACGAAGTTTAAAGGCTTATTTAACATCACGCAGCGACCTCGGGAGCCGAGTAGTAACCAAAAACATGGGGACAGCAAGTGTGGGTATATTCGATATGTTGTTTTTAATAAAAATCTTAAGTTAATTGAGTATAATAATATGTACAAAAGCCACTTCGTCTATTATCCGGGTGCCTAGCGAGAACAATTAGTCCGGTTTTATCGAGGTTCTAGTGTCTAGCCTTTTGCCCATTTTGGTGAGGTCGGCTTCTAGCCTAATTAGATTCAGCTGGATACCGGTATTCTGTGGTTTACGTGAAGCGACTGCCTATGTATGACATCCACAACCCAGTTACAGGGCGACACGATAAAAAGATGGTAAGACTGGTCTGGTCAGACTAGAAAGTCTAGTGCCCTTCTGAGTGCCCGTAGCGGCTGTCAAAGTTCTACCCCGATCTCAACCCCGAGACCAATGACTTTTTGGTGCTTTTTGAGGCACGGGATGTCAGTGATGTCCAAGACAAGTGAACAAAAAAGTCATAGGTCGTTTGTCCACCGCCCCCCTATCCACCCGCCGTCTCGTCATCGTCGTCAACGAGAACGTATGACGGCGACCCCGAATTTAGTATGAGAACGAACCCTTATACTTTCATGACTTTCATCCTTAGCTTTCATCATTGCCTGTCCGTCCGTCGGTGTAAGTAGTAGCTAGTGCTAGAAAGTCCAAAAACTGCAGAAAAATGTATATCTACCACATGGATAAATTGCAATAATATTTTTGCAGTTTTAATTATTTTGGGGTAAAATTTTAATTTTATATTTAAACCGATGAAGCCGATGATTCAGAGCTATTCTTGATGGTGACATATTATCTCTTTGACATATTATATTTACACGTAAAGTGGGGATGATTTTTTTGGATCTACACTATAGTGTGGGTATCATTAGATAGGTCCCATATTTAAAAACATTGAGAAATGCTTAGGTGTTTTATTAATTTAGGGATCCATTTGCGAGATATTCAACTTTATAGTGCGCTATAAAGTTAAATATCTCGCAAATGGATCCCCATTTTTCGGGTAAAATAGGGCGTCTCCCCTAAAACCTAAAACGCCTGAGTCGAAAAATCTGAATTAATAAAAAAAAAAAACATGAAGCCGCGGGGCAGATAGTAGGTACGTACGATTGTAGGTGCAGGTGAACAATTAAACTATAATATATCTGTATAAACACTATAATTATTTTTGATTGCCGCATTTTAACAGGTGTTGTGTCTAGCAAAGCTGGACAAAGAGATATAATATATCACCATCAAGAATAGCTCTGAATCATCGGCTTCATCGGTTTTTATCCATAGGTAGACAAAGGCGTCCCTTATGGTATCATTATCGCGCATGGGCGGACCATCTACGTGTCCTTGTAGAGGCGATCGGCGGCGGTGACCTCTCGCGCCCAGCGCTGGTTCAGGCCATGCTTCGGGGCGAGACGGAATGGCATGCCGTCGCCTCCTTCTGCGAAGCAGTTATGCTAGTGAAGGAAGCGGCGGCGCGCGAGAGGCAACGACGAGCCTCTCGCCCCGGACAAAGACCCAGGCGAAGACGTCGAGAGTCGCAAGACGACTACCGGCCACCGTAGTCGCGGGTCTGCGGACGGCGAGCGATGGGTAGCTCGCCGCCCGGCTAGGACCAGGACCGCGTCGACGGCGCGTTAGTGTTCCACGCGCGCCTCAAAGAGAAGGAGTCAGCACAGGAAGGGGCCTAACAGGGCCAACGCCTGCCGGGGTTGCGTAATGTTTATAACAGTTACCGTGACCCTGGAACATAAAGGGTAACCGAAGGAACATGAGTGGGTTATAGTCAGTAAGAGTCTGACACGCCCTCCCGAATGATATTATAATAATTTAAAATAATTTTAAATGGTATCATTATCTAAAAGTAAGCCATCGAATTGAGAACCTTCTTTTTGAAGTCGGTTCAGAAATACCCTAAGGTAGACTGGTAGAAAATGCCTAAGGCATTAAGTCCGCCTCTGTACGGTGTTGTACATAAAGTTAAATAAATAAATAAATAAGAAAGTATTTTCAATTTCAAGTATTCTTTGGCCTTTTGTGGGGTTTTAAGCTTACTCTGTACTAAATTTCATCGAAATTAGTTCATTGGTTTAGCGTAACAAAAACGCAGTCCCGCTCCAGCTTCGCATGAAAAATGTCCTCTTATCTCTGGTATAATGCTATTATAGACCGAAACTTCCCCGTGAATCACTCTGTCTATTGGTAAAAACGACATTAAAACCCGTTTAGTAGTTTTTAAGTTTATCGCTAATACGCAGCCTCTCTATATTCAGCTCTATCCTTTGCAAATCTGAATCCAGTTCTGCAGGGATTCGTCAAATCTGTGTAATATGCATACCTACTCATAGGTATATCATCATTCATCTGACCCAAAATGCTAGTGTCGAGTCCTTTATTCATAGGAACTCTAGGCTTATCTATTCGAGTACCTATCTAATCAATAGGTTATTAAAAAGGGAAGTGGGTCTGGGTATGTATAACACTCTGATACCTAGGTACTTGAAATTGCTTATCTTCTAGTACACATCCACTTCTAGGTACAGAAGGACGTCTAGGTCGTTTATTAGAACATTAATGATATCTAAATGACTAAGTCTAATGGTCTAGCTGAACTTCAATCAAGAGATTCTTAGATGATAATATAAATTAGCGTAGATTATGCGACAAGATAACCCTTGTAAACAGTCACGTACAAAATTCTGGAAATTATTGAACCGATTCCATTACACTGCATAATACCACAAGCGCTACAATTTATTGCTGCGAGTAGGGATATAGTTGATGGTGATGCCTTTTATGCAATAAACATTAAACAAGAAAGATTTTCCATAAGTCATTATACACCTAGGAGTAAAATAAGTTGAACGATTGACGCGGGAAAAACTGCTACAGCTACAGCTGCATAATGCACATTTTATATCAGCTTCTTCTGTCAAACTCCTGGGCAAAGGCCTCCCTTCAATCCTTCCATCGCTCGAGATATTTTGCTTCTTTCTTCCTTGCAATCAGGCAAAAGTCCATTCAGTTTGTCCCGCCATCTTCTCGTGGTCTGCCGCGACACCGTCATCCCGTTTCAGGGCTCCAGTTTTCCTTAGGGACTACGCACATTTATTCAGCTCCATTCAGCTTATGCCCATAGAAAGTAACGATTTTGTACGAAAGCTGAACGGACGCGGAAAGCTGAACGGACGCGTACGCGTCTTCATACAAAGTCGTTGTTTTCTATACGGACATAAGCTGAATAGAGCTGAATAAGTGTGCGTAGTCCCTTATACTTAATACTGCATGGTCCCATTTTAGTTACACTGCACACAGTAACTTAACTGCTCCGATTCACTATATGAGATATCACAATTTTGAATAAGAAGTAATTCCAGTGTAAACCTTTAAATACTTACCTAATAAAATAAATATTAGTTCTGGAGCAGATGTGAAGCAAAAATATATCCTGAAATACTAAATGCTTAATTCAGCTGGTTTATTGGCTGGTTTGGTATAAAATAAATCATCGTAACATCGTAACCTGTGCCTATGTTTTACAAATAAATAATTTGAATCTTTGAATCAATGTGAACCCGCAAACTTCTGAGGGGCTAAAAGAATAGCCGAAGCCAATTCATTGCTCATATACACGTACGTAGAATGTTATAGGTAAGTGGAACATGATGAAATAAGGGTTAATAATTTCACAATGATTTCTGCATTGTATGCAACGATTGGCATGTCCGGAACACTTACAAGATTTTCCGCTGAACACTGTCACACTCTTCCCGGACATCATCGTAATCGTAATCAAATAGGTATTGCTGTATATTAGGACTAAGAGAGGAGAGACTATAGAGTCTAAGTATGACTTAACAGCATAGCTTACTGTCTTCAAATAGCTCTAAATTATTTATTAGATTTTCTAAATTCATTTTCTTCGTCAGTCATCCCGTCAGCGTTTCCTAAACCAGGAAAAGCATGCATACACTGGGTTATGCGAGATTGGCAAAAGAAGATATTGATGTGAGACTGCTTTTTCATTCACTCAGTACTGCGGTATAAAATTCAAAAAGGGTTCAAAATGTGTCCCGAACGAGTCTTTTGACCTACATAGCTGTGAATCTGAATAATAACAGAAAGACCTTCGACCAGCAGTTTGTTCAGAGAGAATCTTAAGGACATTCGAAACTTCTAAATGATTCCATATACAAAAAATGACGATAAAATAATTTAGGCCAGATATATTAGTATTACTCAAATCCTTCGCAAATACGCGAGCATTGCATCAAAGCCTCCACATATCACTAAATACCTAAATAACATTGCCACAGTAAGTTTATCAGGCCTGGGAACTATTTATCACTGTTGCATGTTCTGTTCGATGTACATATGTACACAGCAACACGATAAATGATATTGCGATTTGCACGAGCCTTTGAAGGCATTATTTGCTTTTGTTGAAGGTGTGAATATGGCATGGTAACAGATAATCTCTAAGGTTGTTCCTTTGTACCGCTAAATACGACAAATTCCGGAAAACCTTGAGGACCTTGTCTCGCAAGGCGCAGTGAAGGTTATTTTGCGAGCATGTAGGTCCCACTTTATTTCTCTTGATGCTGTATTAATCAGGGTCTATGAGTTGAAAGTCTTCGCCACTATTTTATTAAGCCAGAATTGGAACTTAGATAGAGTTCAAAGGGGACGTGTGCACATCTTTTCTTGGAGGCTGAATCTCAATTCCACACAGAAATTGTCAACACAGGGTAAAAAATGGGTCCGAAAAATTACAACTTAAACATAGGCATTGGGCTCAATGACCACGGACAAGACATTTTTTTTCGCATGACGAATAATTCAGTAAATTATTATCAGATATTTTATTCGGCATCATGCATATTATCTGTATTCAAACAAGCACATTTCATCGCATCGAAGATACGATATCTTCCTCGTGGACTTTCTCTGGGTGTTAACAACCTAATACCTACACTGGACAGTTATCTACTAAAATATGTAGGCAGTATTTTTAGAGTAATTAGTAGACACAAGAGGACAAGGTGCAACAGCAGTAGGTGTCTGTCCATAATGATATGCACCTTTCCTTACAGAACATTTGAGGTTGTGATTCCCAATTTAGCTATTATAGCAGTGGTTGTTACACTTTTTTGGTCATGTGAGGTATTTCTCCGGGCCTCTGTAATGGTTTAACATCACAGCAATGGAAATTTGACTGAAATTTCCATTTTCCCATAGATAGTAAGACTGATGCTCAGACTTTCTAGCTTCTGGCGGGTAACGATTGTCAAGATCTATCAATGACAACCAAGACCAGCTGTTCCTAGGAACGGACTCTGAAGAGTTCCTCTGAGGAATTGAATTTCTGTCAGAAACATATTAATGTTTACTCAATCCGACCACATAGAGCCTATTATCCCCACAATCAGCAGGCATCAGTGTGCATATTATCACGCGTTATCAGTGGGTACATTAGAGGTACCTCCGGCTGATAAGCTCCAGTCGCTAGACAGACGGGTGCTCTGATAAGATACCGTGTCTTCAGGACTCGCTGTGCAACGAGAAAATGTACTTTTCTAGATAAAAAACGGTCAGTGCATAATGAAGAGTTTTTTTTACATGTAAGCTCGGATTTACCTTTGTGGATAAGGTCATACCCGAAACCCTGAAATACTTAAGGTTGACAGGCTAATTTTAGAGTAATGTTCTAAGGTTTAATTGTCGTGATGGCCTTGTGGGTAAGGCGCGCGCCTCTCATGTAAGGGGTTGTGGGTTCATATTACTTTCTAAAGTTTATCTTGGACATCATTAACATCCCGTGCCTCGGAAAGCACGTAAAGCCGTTGGTCCCTGTTGTCATTCGTAGAATTTTGACAGACGTTACAGGTAGTCAGAACCTTTCGACGACCAAGCGACAGCCGGCTATTTTGCCGCTATTGTCTTTCTATTGCGTCTCAAAACACGGGTGTTAGAAGGTTTAAAAAAATGTTTTAATTGGCAGCTACAACGAAAAGAAAGCAAATCTATCATTGATCATGAAATTGGCGTGTTCTATATACCTAAGTATATTTTTTTTGTAGCTACTCCTTTACTTAATTTTCTTGAAAGCATTTGAGAATAGCCTTTTTCCATTAATGGCCTGTTTTGCAGGTCGTTTCGCTGAAGAATTTAGATATACATACTACGCAAACATATTATTTACACTTTTAAGTTTTTAATTAATTCGATAACATCATAAGAGCCTCATTAAATATTATACTCTGAAACCCTTAATACAAGCTTTTGACATAATTAATGAGGTTTACTAATCTTTTTTAACATCAAAGACCACGTGACTAACTACATACAATAAAGTGTTTTAGTCGTCAGCGAGCTAATAAGAAATTAGTAGGTAGGTAGGATTATGTGCAGCGCAATGAATTTATGTTTCGTAATAACGATCAATGATGGTGAGCTGTAGTTGTTGGTTCACAAGTAGGGTTGTAAACTGACAGTCACATACGATAAGTGACCGTCATTTATTAATAAATGACCGGTCACATTGGACATTTATTGTCATATTGGTCAGATATATTAAATTAGTATTCTTTACTTGGTGTAACTTTTATTTTCGTAAAATATTGAATGTCAGGCTAATTCAAAACTTTATAAATGTGAAATAATACCTACTGACTTTCTAAACCAACATTTAGTGTTATAAACACAGGCTACACTTTATGGAAATTTAAAACAAACGCTGAAACTTGACTGATTTACTTTTTTCACAGATTTAAAATATGACGTATCTTTCTTTTCAATTTAGCCATACAACTATTCTAAAACTATTTGATTTCAAAACTATTTTATTAGGTACTAGCTATCGCCCGCGGCTTCGCCTGCATGGATGTCGAACTTTTATCCACAATTTTAAACCTTTAAGGGTTGAATTAAAATAAAAACCTTTCTTAGTGGCTATTTACTCTTCACAAAGAATAAACCCTCCAAGTTTCATGTCTGGTAGTCGTCTTACGACTCTCGACGCCAACGCTTGTGTCTCTGTCCGTGGCGTGAGGCTTGACGCTGCCTCACGCGCGCCGCCGCCTCCTTCGCCAGCGTGACTGCTTTGGAGAAGGAGTCACGGCTTCCTATTCAGTCTCGCCCCGGAGCATGGCCTGAACCAGCGCCGGGCGCGCGAGGTCTCCGCCGCCGATCGCCTCTGCAAGGACACGGCGGTTGCCCGCCAATGCGGGGCACACCTTCACCTTATACTCCACCGTGACCTCCAGGCGGCCGTTGCAGTAGTGACACCCAGGCGTCGCTTCCACCTGATTTCGACACAGGAACCTCCCAAAATGTCAGTGTCCGGTGAGGACCTGCTTCCGGCTATACGTGAGAGTACCGTGACGCTTCTCCAGCCATTCCTCAAAGAAAGAGGTGTGCCCAGCACTGGGTTGCAACAGTCGCAGTCTCCAATCCGCCATGAGATCCCGCCGGAGCTCAGTCCTCCCACTGCGATTAGCCGCAGCAGCGGAACTTCGCCCCGGCATTGCACTTCCACGCGCCACTGTTGCGTGTGTTCAAGGTTTGTTGCCTCATCCCACGGCGGTTTGCCGTCCGG